>CM019150.1:189644121-189804515 GCA_009733165.1 Naja naja | reverse complement strand
AATTGTAACATGTTTGGCAACCAGAAATTAAATTGGCTTTTGGATTGGACTTAGAGTTGTGGGAGGCAGATAGGCAGTGGTTCAGGGCCCCAATACCTTTGTGATTGGAACCGCTCCTTAAGTTCTCCCAATGCTCTGAGAACAAACTACAGGTTTAAAAAAAGTGGAAACTTAAAGGGACAACCCTCCCCAGGTCTGGAAATGTTGTGTGTGAGCATGTGTCTGTATGTAATCATTTCCAGCCCTGGAGGATGAGATCCTACAATGGAGCTTATTGGCTCTCAGAAAGAATTGTAAATATGCAAGCTGTATGATTACAGTGTAAATGTGTGAGTATGTTGATAGTAAAAAGGTGGTATAAATGTTTGTGTGTTGACCCCTATCCCAGATTGAAAGGAGAGTAAGAAAGAGTGTGAGAAAGGTCCGGACCTGAGAAAGATAGGATTATTTGTGTGTGTATTTGTGTGTGCTTTACTCATGATGAAAATTATTTGTGTGTGATTTATTGGTGAAAAGAATATTGAGTGGAAAAAAGGATGAGATTATTTTAAACATTCCCCCCTTTGTCTTCGCTGGTTGTTGTAGGGTGGAGGCGGGGGGGAGAATGAGGCTTTTGATCACTTTAACAATTTTAATTTTCTTGCTTAGAGTTTTTGCCTGAAAAAGGCGAGGTTAGAAAAATAACTTTTAATAGGTTACATAGCTTCATCTCCTGATTTTTAGTGATTTTCACACAAAGGAGCCTCAGACAGATAGGCTGAGATTGGCAAATTGCCTGGAAAGTTATCTGTAAAGGTGGCTCGGTTCCCAGGTGGGCAATTTGCCGGATCTTTGAAGATGACTCAGTTCCCAGTTTCAGCAAAGGGAATCAAAATTTAAAACTAGCTGTACTTTGTACATGCTGTTAATCCATATTCTGATTAAAGCAGAGAATTGACACTAAAATTTGACTCCATCTGGAGGGTTTACAACAAGAATGTGGAGAATGCATGGCTATTGCCAGCACAACAGGTAAAATCATGAAAGGTCTACAATGGGCTTTGCAAATAAATTTCCTTCTAATTTTTATAAGTACAGTAAGGTATAAATGGTGGAGTTATGTAAGTCTGATTTCAATTTTATTTTCAACATACATTATCTCTTCAATATGTTTTAACTATGTAAGCTGTATTGTTTGCCTAAAGAACTTTGGCTTGCTTGCTTAATGACTTTTTCCTTAAAACTTTGGCTTGCTTGCTTAATGACTTCTTCCTTTACAAGGATCTCATGATGATACCTGGAAAGTGTTCTGCTATTTTAACTTTCAAAACTTTTTCTCAACAGCTTTCAATTAACTTCTGACTCTCATTATGTGTGTCAAATTATTTTAATCTTCCAGGTGCTTATATTATGCCCAGGATTGCCTAATCTTATGATCTATATTTTTAATTTTGCCACCGCTACTACAAGACCGGAAGATATTTGTTACATAACGTAGTCACTTGGACCCTTCTGGCCTTTTCTTGAGGCTATTGCTTTGTTGATTTTTCTCAATCACTCTTTTTTCCTCAAAATACTAGAGGCCTGGCACAAGCTTGCCCTATTCAATTACTCAAGTCAAGTAGATTGTTTTATCATCAACTTTGGCAAATGGATGTTACCTACTAGGCAAGCCCTCTTTTTATAACATGATATTTTGCTTTTTGCAATTTTGTACCACCTGCAATATAGCCATAATGGAACATGCTCATCAGCCATTTAAGGCCTGTCTCCTCAAATAAATAACAAAGGAGGAACAGCTCTCTAAAAAGTTTTTTTTAAAAACAGTATAATTTACCTAAATCAACTGAACTTAATTGAATGTTTCTATTTATCTTAAATTAATTGAATGTTTTAGTTAACTATTAGGGGGTAAGGGGGCGAGGCTGTGCTGTTGTGTTTGCTTCTACAGGACCTTTGTGGATTCCAGCTCATTGTGTCTGCCCAAGCTTGGTGTCCACCCAGCCAAGGATGTCATGACATCACACCAGTCCCCAGATCTGGTCCCAGTCCCAGGAATTTGACTTTACAGATGGCACAGTGTCCAATCCGGGTTCATTTGCTTATGCATGGCTAACATCACACAGAATGATGTCTTTTGCTTATCTGAAACTTATGATATGGAACATTTGCTTTCTACATGTTTAGTTCCTGTCTACACTCCTTCTGCAGTAATTCAAAACTTCACTGGCTTAAACGGATTTTTATTACATGGGAACTTTAACTATAAGACTATATCTAATTGGTGATTTGCTGCTTATTATCCACACCTTGATGCAATTGCTTTTCACACCCCAATGGTAGCAGTCCCTGTAAATATAACTTGTGCAAAAGTAGTTAATTGTATATCTTCAAGTAAAAAACCTCACTGTGATCGTATTAGCTCACCTGCTTTGAACTGCACAGCTTTGGAAGAGACTTCTTTCACTTTTCCCATGTTTGGCTACCTCAAGGATAGTTTTTACATGTGGTCAAGAAACTTTTAATTATATTCCTGCTAATATTAGTGA
The DNA here is from genome assembly GCA_009733165.1 of Naja naja. Taxonomy (NCBI): domain Eukaryota; kingdom Metazoa; phylum Chordata; class Lepidosauria; order Squamata; family Elapidae; genus Naja; species Naja naja. Next base: position 189,801,987 of record CM019150.1, on the reverse strand, counting down.
AGCACAATGCTGCCTCGGCTAGCTGATTCTGTTTTACTTTCTAAACAGCAACATCACTTGAATCGTTCTCGACAAGGGGTCACGCTAGATAACACCTGTTGACTCTGAAGCAACCTTACTTAATAAAACTGAATACGTAGTGCTAGCTTTGTCTATAGTGGGCATGCCAGCAATTGCTGCTCGCGCTCACCTTAACATTAACTCTGTTGCATGTAATTTAGCAAAACAATTCTGTAATTTAGCAAAAAGCAATTAATGTTACTTCTTCAGTTATCTCAACAATCAACCATAAGATGCAAGCGTTGAAGAAGGCTATTCTACAAAATTGATATTGTTTTAATTTGTTTGATGGGTCATGAACCATCCAGCACCAGCTTAATATTTTCAACAATTTGGCCTTGCATTTGAAAATTGATAAATTAGGATCTTGGTGGAAGCTTTTGGGCTTGGTTGCCCACAGGCTAAATGGGAAAAATTCTATACTATGTAGTCATTATTTGTGATTTAATTAGTGGGTGCTGCTTTGTTCAATGTCTCCCTTCTCTTTTGCAATATCTGTATCACAGCTTTTCATCCCAAACCCTCTCTTACCTTGCCTAAGGGTCAAGTATATGCCCTATATAAACAACTGCAAGCATGCTCTTCTAATGATTATTATGAATCCTCTCCTAACTCCTTTTATGATTCTTCTTTAATTAATTAAATTTTAAAATTAAAAATAGAAAAGAGTGAAATGTGGTAGCCACTGAGTTTCCCTGGATGACACTAGAAGCTGGCAGCACACTGCAGCCTGGTGGAGGGGGCCTCTTTTGCTATCCCATGAGCTCATCCTCTATTCATCCTGTATCTGTTGGGTTGGAAAGTCCCTGATTTTCCAGGTATATAGGTGATCTCATTTACTAACATCACCACTAGTCTTATGGATTGGTTGGGAGGTTGCACCAATGTGGTTGAGGGGTTTCACCCATGTGGGATCTATTCTCCAATCCAAATGCTGTATCTATGCTACTCTTCCTTGCTTGTAAAAATGGTATAAAGAGACATCTTTGGACACTGAAATGACTGGTTATTAAATCCCTGCAAGTGGTGCCCGAACAGGGACATCAACCCTGCAGGGCGGGGCCATCAACCCTCCGGGGTAGGCAACAGCCAACATGCTTACCATCGTCTGAAATAGACCCCAAGGTGCACCTTAGTCCTCACGGGACCCGGGTCCTTCGGGACCCATCAATGGTAAGTATGGGTTGCAATCTATCTCAGCATCAGCAGGAACATGTTCAGGAAATTAGATTCCTGCTACATGAATCAGGTACAAAAGTACACTGAGTTAGACACAAAGAAGCTGGTGGGAGATAGGGAAATGGTATCCTGAACTTAATAGAATAGAATAGAAGGTTAAGGATACCCAAGGCTCCAGTCCAAATATTACATTGATGGTATCAATGCTGTCATGCAGTGGAAACATCTGGCTCTGATGTCTCAGCAAAATAATAATTGACTATAAGCCCCCTCCTGATTATGATCAGGTAAAAATTGTCACTCCAAAATCTTCTCTAATTGGACTTTCAGCTCCTTCTGAGCAGGCTAAATTTTTGATTCTCCAAAGCCATTGTACACCCCCATAAGGAAAATATTAAAGGAACAATTAGAAAAAGGGGAGATTCAAGCTAGAAACCCAGGACAGAGACACATAAATTTATTTGTTTGAAATTTTTATGTTTAATCCTTTTTAATTATTTAAGCTTAAGAAGATAGAACAATGGATGTAACTAGAATACAGGCAACTGCTCTCTTCTGATGCACTGGATGGCAGAATTGAAAGTGGAAGGCATGCCCTATTGATTTCAATAGTCCACAATTAGATCTGCTGATCAGAAGCATGGAATGAGACACAGATCTGTTAGGAAGCCCCTCCATACAGTACAATGGGGCTGTTCAAAGAAAATATGGTTCATTTACTGTTATGTGTTAGGAAGAACTAAGAGAAGATGAAAATGTTTACTATTCTTTTCATGATGTGATTTTCATTAAAACTTCTTAGATGTGTATGTATACTAATGTATAATAATTGCATGCAGAATACAGCTTGGCTGTGTATGTATAATAATGTAAATAAGTGTATGCAGAATTGAATAGGATTGAAGAAAATATCCTTTACCTGTGTATAGCCCTAATTGGAATTGCTGAAGTTCAAAATAAATTAATTGTAACATGTTTGGCAACCAGAAAATTAAATTGGCTTTTTGGATTGGACTTAGAGTTGTGGGAGGCAGATAGGCAGTGGTTCGGGCCCACAATCACCTTTGTGATTGGAACCGCTCCTTAAGTTCTCCCAATGCTCTGAGAACAAACTACAGGTTTAAAAAAAAAAGTGGAAACTTAAAGGGACAAACCCTCCCCAGGTCTGGAAATGTTGTGTGTGAGAATGTGTCTGTATGTAATCATTTCCAGCCCTGGAGGATGAGATCCTCTACAATGGAGCTTATTGGCTCTCAGAAAAGAATTGTAAATATGCAAACTGTATGATTACAGTGTAAATGTGTGAGTATGTTGATAGTAAAAAGGTGGTATAAATGTTTGTGTGTTGACCCTATCCCAGATTGAAAGGAGAGTAAGAAAGAGTGTGAGAAAGGTCCGGACCTGAGAAAGATAGGATTATTTGTGTGTGTATTTGTGTGTGCTTTACTCATGATGAAAATTATTTGTGTGTGATTTATTGGTGAAAAGAATATTGAGTGGAAAAAAGGATGAGATTTATTTTAAACATTCCCCTTCTTGTCTTCGCTGGTTGTTGTAGGGTGGAGGGGGGAGAATGAGGCTTTGATCACTTTAACAATTTTATTTTCTCTGCTTAGAGTTTTTGCCTTGAAAAAGGCGAGGTTAGAAAATAACTTTTTAATAGGTTACATAGCTTCATCTCCTGATTTTTTAGTGATTTTCACACAAAGGAGCCTCAGACAGATAGGCTGAGATTGGCAAATTGCCTGGAACGTTATCTGTAAAGGTGGCTGGTTCCCAGGTGGGCAATTTGCCCGGATCTTTGAAGATGACTCAGTTCCCAGTTTCAGCAAAGGGAATCAAAATTTAAAACTAGCTGCACTTTGTACATGCTGTTAATCCATATTCTGATTAAAGCAGAGAATTGACACTAAAATTTGACTCCATCTGGAGGGTTTACAACAAGAATGTGGAGAATGCATGGCTATTGCCAGCACAACAGGTAAAATCATGAAAGGTCTACAATGGGCTTTGCAAATAAATTTCCTTCTAATTTTTATAAGTACAGTAAGGTATAAATGGTGGAGTTATGTAAAGTCTGATTTTCAATTTTATTTTCAACATACATTATCTCTTCAATATGTTTTAACTATGTAAGCTGTATTGTTTGCCTAAAGAACTTTGGCTTGCTTGCTTAATGACTTTTCCTTAAAACTTTGGCTTGCTTGCTTAATGACTTCTTCCTTTACAAGGATTCTCATGATGATACCTGGAAAGTGTCCTGCTATTTTAACTTTCAAAACTTTTTCTCAACAGCCTTTCAACTTAATCTCTGACTCTCATTATGTGTGTCAAATTATTTTTAATCTTCCAGGTGCTTATATTATGCCCAGGATTGACCCTAATCTTATGATCTTATTTTTAATTTTGCCACCGCTACTACAAGACCGAAGATATTTGTTACATACGTAGTCACTTGACCCTTCTGGGCCTTTTTCTTGAGGCTATTGCTTTGTTGATTTTTCTCAATCACTCTTTTTTCCTCAAAATACTAGAGGCCTGGCACAAGCTTGCCCTATTCCAATTACTCAAGTCAAGTAGATTGTTTTATCATCAACTTTGGCAAATGGATGTTACCTACTAGGCAAGCCCTCTTTTTTATAACATGATATTTTGCTTTTTTGCAATTTTGTACCACCTGCAATATAGCCATAATGGAACATGCTCATCAGCCATTTAAGGCCTGTCTCCTCAAATAAATAACAAAGGAGGGAACAGCTCTCTAAAAAGTTTTTTTTAAAAACAGTATAATTTACCTTAAATCAACTGAACTTAATTGAATGTTTCTATTTATCTTAAATTAATTGAATGTTTTAGTTAACTATTAGGGGGTAAGGGGGCGAGGCTGTGCTGTTGTGTTTGCTTCTACAGGACCTTTGTGGATTCCAGCTCATTGTGTCCGCCCAAGCTTGTTGTGTCCACCCAGCCAAGGATGTCATGACATCACACCAGTCCCCAGATCTGGTCCCAGTCCCAGGAATTTGACTTTACAGATGGCACAGTGTCCAATCCGGGTTCATTTGCTTATGCATGGCTAACATCACACAGAATGATGTCTTTTGCTTATCTGAAACTTATGATATGGAACATTTGCTTTCTACATGTTTAGTTCCTGTCTACACTCCTTCTGCAGTAATTCAAAACTTCACTGGCTTAAACGGATTTTTATTACATGGGAACTTTAACTATAAGACTATATCTAATTGGTGATTTGCTGCTTATTATCCACACCTTGATGCAATTGCTTTTCACACCCCAATGGTAGCAGTCCCTGTAAATATAACTTGTGCAAAAGTAGTTAATTGTATATCTTCAAGTAAAAAACCTCACTGTGATCGTATTAGCTCACCTGCTTTGAACTGCACAGCTTTGGAAGAGACTTCTTTCACTTTTCCCATGTTTGGCTACCTCAAGGATAGTTTTTACATGTGGTCAAGAAACCTTTAATTATATTCCTGCTAATATTAGTGAAGCACAATGCTGCCTCTAGCTGATTCTGTTTTACTTTCTAAACAGCAACTTCATCACTTGAATCGTTCTCGACAAGGGGTCACGCTAGATAACACCTGTTGACTCTGAAGCAACCTTACTTAATAAAACTGAATACGTAGTGCTAGCTTTGTCTATAGTGGGCGTGCCAGCAATTGCTGCTCGCGCTCACCTTAACATTAACTCTGTTGCATGTAATTTAGCAAAAACAATTCTGTAATTTAGCAAAAGCAATTAAGGTTACTTCTTCAGTTATCTCAACAATCAACCATAAGATGCAAGCGTTGAAGAAGGCTATTCTACAAAATTGATATTGTTTTAATTTGTTTGATGGGTCATGAACCATCCAGCACCAGCTTAATATTTTCAACAATTTGGCCTTGCATTTGAAAATTGATAAATTAGGATCTTGGTGGGAAAGCTTTTGGGCTTGGTTGCCCACAGGCTAAATGGGAAAAATTCTATACTATGTAGTCATTATTTGTGATTTAATTAGTGGGTGCTGCTTTGTTCAATGTCTCCCTTCTCTTTGCAATATCTGTATCACAGCTTTTCATCCCAAACCCTCTCTTACCTTGCCTAAGGGTCAAGTATATGCCCTATATAAACAACTGCAAGCATGCTCTTCTAATGATTATTATGAATCCTCTCCTAACTCCTTTTATGATTCTTCTTTAATTAATTAAATTTAAAATAGAAAAGAGTGAAATGTGGTAGCCACTGAGTTTCCCTGGATGACACTAGAAGCTGGCAGCACACTGCAGCCTGGTGGAGGGGCCTCTTTTGCTATCCCATGAGCTCATCCTCTATTCATCCTGTATCTGTTGGGTTGGAAAGTCCCTGATTTTCCAGGTATATAGGTGATCTCATTTACTAACATCACCACTAGTCTTATGGATTGGTTGGGAGGTTGCACCAATGTGGTTGAGGGGTTTCACCCATGTGGGATCTATTCTCCAATCCAAATGCTGTATCTATGCTACTCTTCCTTGCTTGTAAAAATGGTATAAAAAGAATAAACACTGCCCAGGCAGTGAGACATCTTTGGACACTGAAATGACTGGTTATTGAATCCCTGCAGTTAGTCCTCAGTTAATGACCATAATTGGGACAGGGAACTCATCCCTAAACAACATGGTCACAAAGCAAAACAAAAACAGAAAAACCACTTGACTTACAAAGGCAGTTCAAGTGCATTTGTTAGCAAACCCCATATGTTAAACAGGACATCATGTGACTATTACCTTCTCCCAGTTTCTCCATTAATTTGCTTTTAGAAGCTGGCAGTGATGGCTTCAAATAGTGATCATGTGACAGAGAGGTGGCATTCAGCAGGTTCTAACCAGTTCTGGAGAACCGTTAGTGGAAATTTTGAGTAGTTCGGAGAACCGGCAAATATCACCTCTGACTGGAGATTTTACAGTATCCTTCCCCTGCCACGCCCACCAAGCCATGCCCACAGAACAGTAGTAAAACAATTTGAATCCCACCACTGATGTGACCACAAGAAACTATAACCATCATAGTGCCCGAATTGCAATTGTGACTGCAGGGATACTATGATGGCCACAGATTTGAAGACTGCCTATATGTCTCCTTGTTTAGTGCCATTGTAACTTCATTGACTGAACTAGTGGTCATTCACTGAGGACTTCTTGTATGTGATTGGGGAATAAAGACAGTAAAAATGGCTTGTGAACAATTTCATTTTAAAAGTTTTAAAAGATCAAAGGCCAGCAGATGAAATCTGTAGGAATTTTCTTTGGTTTTTTTTTTTTTTTGACAAACTGAATATGTGAAGGAGTTGTAGCATTACCTCAGTCCAGGTTAACAGTTTGCTAAATCATTAAAGAACCAGTAAAGTTTTATGGCCATATGCTTCATTTAATGAGTAATCTGGGGAGAACATTGAGAAGCACTTCATTCTGATGAACCAGGTACTTAGATTTGGTAGCAGACTTTGAGTAAAATATGTAGGAGGAAAATTAACATTCTGTCCTTCAGATAGTCTTTTATTCTGTGCAATCTAATGGAACATTGGACAGAAATTATGTAAAGAAGCTTGGAACGCTGTTCGTTTGTCTGCCCAAAACAGAATAGAATTAAATCCAGTCTGATATGGAATGAGAAGCCACAAAAAGTAAGATTGAATTATAAAATGTCCTGAATGCTGAAGAGTTACCCTCCCTCCACCCCACACCATATATTCCTACAAGAAATTGGGTTGAGGCTCAGAATGCTACCCATGATCCATAATGGAGCTGCCAGCATTCCAGAAGCCATAATTTGGGGGCTTTCTCTACATTGTTTTTTTCTTCTTCCAATGGTAGAAATGGTTCTGTCCAATGGTATATTAGACAGAAATTATGTGGAGAATTTCAGGAATCAGTCTGCCTGATAACCACCAGCTGATAACTCTCCAAAAACTCAGTGGAACTGGATTCTGCACAACTGGAATTTGTGCAGAAAACCCACGGATTGAGTTAATTGTTTTTTTTGCAAAACTTGACCATGTCCTTTGAAAATACATGGTTAATCATCAGCCCCTTTTCCCTTTAAAGTTAAAAAAACAGAGTTCTGAAATCACTTGCTTGCTCTCAAGAAGGGAAGGGTGTAAGGTCTTCAGGTTACTCTACGTTGCTCACTCAAAAGCACCAAAAGAAAACGGAAACCATGGGGAGAGACCAAGGTAACCAGGCTAAAGACACAAATACCAATGAAAACAAGATCCAGCTTAAAAAGACAATGGGCTATTTAGAGGGGGTTTGCTTCATAGTAGGCACAATTATAGGTGCAGGGATTTTTGTCTCTCCAACTGGAGTGCTCAAATATTCCTTGCTCAATGTTGGTGTGTCTTTAATAATCTGGACTGCTTCTGGCATCATTTCGCTGATGGGTGCTCTCTGTTATGCAGAGCTAATCACAGCACTGCCATTTTCAGGAGGGGAGTACAGCTACATAAAAAGAGCCCTTGGCTCTCCAGTGGCTTTTATCTTTTTATGGACAGCCATGTTTAATAGACCAGCCTCGAATGCTGCTCGAGCCTTGTTGTTTGCCGAATATGCCATTCAACCTTTTTATGGCGAGTGCCCAGCTCCTGAGATGGCCAAGAAATGTTTGGCATTGGCTGTTCTCTGGTTCCTTGGGATCCTCAATGGGCGAAGTGTCAAGATGGCTGCCTGGGTGCAGATCGTTTTCACCTTTCTCAAGATGATGGCACTCTCCATGATTGCAATCGGTGGAATCGTTCTGTTGATCAGAGGAAAGAAAAAGAACACAGCCAGATTCGAAAATGCTTTCAGTGCAGAGATTCCAGATGCTGTGCAGATCTCAGAAGCATTTTTCCAAGGGTTGTATGCATATGGTGGCTGGTGGTCACTCAGCTACTTGGCAGGTATGTCTTCCATTTTCTTTGTCAAATCACTTGCTGTGCTGTCAATTAAATGTTGACTACAGCTAACCCTTGACTTACCACTCTTTATTCAATGACCATTTGAGGTTATACTGAACAAATTGTAGTTCTGGCTGTTCTAACTTTCCCACAGTTATGTAATTATGATCTGGGCACTTGACAGATCATATTTATGATGGTTACAGACCCCAAGATCACGTGATTATCATTTGAAAACTTCCCTGCCAACTTCCCCAGTAAGTCAATTGGAAAGCTGGCAGGGGAAGGTTGCAAGTTGCTGAGGTAAGTCCCCTCCACTCTTCTACCCTCCCCCAGCCACTTTATTCCTATTCCATGCCACCCACCCTGACCTCACTTTGCCTGCCTGACACTTGCTGTACCTTCCTTATGCCCCTTCCTCAATCCTCTCCATTTAAAAAAGGATGTGTTTCTTGTTTCTCCAGTCAGCTCTCAGACTGAACCCATTCTCCCATTTAACTTAAAACCATTCAGAATGTGGACCCATTTACCTGGCCATAATGAAATCAGCAGTTTATTTTCACACAGTTCTGTGAGTCTAAAATAGGCCAATTCTTATTAATCCTGGTCCCGTTACATTCTTTTTGTAAATGAATTGGGAATAATCCACGTTGTGAAGAAACAACTTTCAGTTGCATTTCTAAGAGTGATTGTAGTATATAATTTGTATGCAGTGCTTTGTACACATCTGCCTAAAAAAAGGCAAAGATAAAATAGGTGGTAAGGAGCACCTTGTTAGAGAGGATGATAGCAGAGAGGATGATAGTGCTGTGTAGCTCTCTGTATCCTCAGGGTGACACATCATTATAAGTGAGCATGTTTCATCAACCAATATGTTCACAACACATTCTCAAAATTCCAGTTCTATGTAACCTTATGTCAGTGTCGGAGGCTTAGAGACTGGATTTGGAGCCCATGCCTTTGGAGAAAATTGCTGAAGCCTGATAACTGGGATTATATTTCTGTATGAAAAACAGATTAAGGATTCCAAGAGATGTGGAACTCATCCTAAAATTTGCACCTGATTGCAGGTGTTGCTAGGAAGACTGAAGTAACTCATGTAATGTAAACATGACAGGAACTGAAATGTGCTCTTTGCAATTTCTGTAGGTCTTTGGGGGAGATTAGATCTTGTAGTTCTTTTCTGGCAGGGATCAATCTCCTTAAGAATAACTCAACAAGTAGATATCACTGCCAACATCATAAGATGCAGATTAGTTTTGTAAAATACAATGGCTGCATCAGAGGTGGTATTCAGCAGGTTCTGACCAGTTCTGGAGAACCGGTAGTGGAAATTTTGAGTAGTTTGGAGAATCGGCAAATACCACCTCTGACTGGAGTTTTTACAGTATCCTTTCCCTGCCATGCCCACCAAGCCACGCCCAAAGAATTGGTAGTAAAAAAAAAATTGAATCCCACCACTGAGCTGCATCTCAGAACATAGGCCATTCTGTTAGCTTTCATTGTGATTTTTGTTATTTTTCCCCTAGGTGTTGTGGATTGTATTTTGACTTTTGTTGGCTGCTTTGAATTGGCTAGGTAGAGCTAGCCAAAAAGTCTAATACATCAATAATAGAATAGAAATGCTTTGCATGAGAAACAATTTATATTTTTAAATTTGTTTCTTCATTTATTTCCTGTCCTGTTCTGTTCAAGACAAAGCAGTGATAAATTATTAATTATGATATTTGATTTGAAATCAAATTTAAAGCATTACAACAAAAACGGTGATGACTAAAAGTTGTAAATTCGGGGGCACTGATCACTGCTTCTTATTTGCAGCATTTCAGAGTCCATGAATCTGATTTTTTTTTTCTGGATTGTTTCCAAAGTGCTTTTAAGAACCTGACAAATGGTAAAGGGAAAAGCAGGAAATCTTTTTTGTTTGAGAAAAATTGAAGAAAAAATGTTTTTAGTAAATCATTGGGATTGTATATTTTCTTGCTGTATGAATAGATATGTTCGAGTAATTTCTATTTTATGTCTTGCAGAGGAGATTAAAAATCCAAGCAGAAACATTCTTTGGACTGTGGTGACTGCGCTTCCTTTAGTCATTATTTTCTATTTGCTGGTTAACATTTCATATCTGACAGTTCTCACACCACAGGAAATTGTTTCCTCAGGTATGGCTGGGGAGTCTGTATTTTTAATTCACAAACGGTAATTAGATCATCTATAATTGACATAACAAAGAATTCCCTAGATAAGCTGAGATGAATCACAGACTATTTATCCACTTGCAGTAAACTGTGGCACAAATATTCTGATTGCCTCTTTAGGATAGCAATTTCAATGCATCTCCAATCCACAAGACTGGCTTAAATTGTTCTTGGCTAACAACACAGTGCAACTATAGTTGTTGCAAAGCTGTCCATCCACTCCAATGGAGGTAAAATAAGATGACCAGTTGATGGTGAAAGCATATGGGTGTTTATTAAGCGCTTTCAGGCTTATGTGGGGGGGGCATACCTCCTCTTCTACAGTCTCTGTCAGGCTGGCCTGCCACCATTCTACTAGTATCTTCCTGTGGAGCTGTGTTGTGTAGAACAGTGTTGTGGAGGCTCTTGAGATTTCAGCAAGAAAGGAAGTGGGATGTTTTTAGCACTGGGGTTCCTTTTGTTTTGTATTGCCAATCCTGCTTCAGCTGATTGTAAACGGTTTACGTAGGCAACATCTCTCTGCACACTAGGGTATTTGGTTGTCACCATTTTGCACCCTCAGTTAAATGATGCATCCTCAGTTAAACTTGAAGGGTGGTCTTTCAGAATTGCACTGTAGCACTAAACTGTTAAGTTTGCATGAAGAGACAGACGCGGAGTGCTTCAAGCTCTTTGTTTATTAGTGACTACAGCTCAGAACGAACCCACTTTGGCTGGGCTGCGGCTGCTACTTATAGCCAGCAGCCACAGTTGCCAGCCAATCAGAGTGCAGGGCTTTCCCGCACTTTTTAAACCAATCATTTCTTACATTTTACAAGAACAGTTCAAACTAAACCAATGACTTTAAACCTGCATACATAACACAAACTATTCAGCCAGCAGTGTTGCAAATGTTTTGATTGCCTTCACTTCTCCATTGTACGGCTCAAACAACTAAATGTTGACATGACAAGACTTCATTCCTTTATTGTTTTCCAAACATAACAGAGGAAGTCTATCTATCTATCTATCTATCTATCTATCTATCTATCTATCTATCTATCTATCTATCATCTATTGGAATGATTAGAATGATATATTCTATGTAGAGCTGCTGCTTATATTCTTTTGGACTCCCTTAATGATTCCCAACTGTTTTTCTTTTACCTAGATTTATTACATGGAATTTTATGGAAGGAATTGAAAAGGGCTCAGGAAGGAGTCTAGAGGTTAATCCATACCCCCCCTTCCTACTGTGATATGAGTGTGTGTGATTGACAGATGTTTTTCCCACTTACTGGAATTATGTTGAAGAGGGAGGGCAGCAAAGCCAAAGGATTAAACTAATTGCTTTGCATGTTTGATAGTGTGCCAGAAGACAAGGATCAGTAATGTGCTCAGCAAACTTCATGCCTGTAATAATGTATAAAAATTATTTGTGTTTTATGAAAGATGTAATTGGTCCAGTTGAAGGCTTTACAAAACAGCTCAAGGCAGTTTCTATTATCTCTGCAATATATACATTGCGTCTTTGCAATTGGATCTTGCAGTTCCACCATTCTGTTTGCCATCCTATTCCGTTGCCATCATGACTTGAACTATACAGAATTCTAGCAGATGCTTTCTCCAGGACAACCTCAAATAGAAATTCTGTAATGAAAATTTCCCACAAGCCTCCTAGGATTTTGAGTGAACACAAAGTTGCGTACTAGTTTTTTTTTTTAATTCATATTTATACCCCGCCCTTCTCCGGAGACTCAGGGCGGCTTACAATTTTTTTGGAGCACAACCCAATGCGCTCAGCAATAGCCTTTATTCCATTGTATATGCCTGCTTATTACTAGGGCTTTTTTGGGCCCCCCAAGCGGTATTTTTACAAAGTCACCTTATTGCCCCCAACAATCTTGGGTCCTCAATTTACCTACCCCGAAAGGATGGAAGGCTGAGTCAACCTTGAGCCTGGTGGGATTCGAGCCTGCACTAATTGCAGGCAGCTGGAACTAAGTGCTAGGCATTTAACAACCTGCACCACCAAGGCTCTTGTTGATAATACTATGGAAGTATTTTGCCATTGCTGATTTTTAAAATGGATTTTTAAAAAAAAGTCAGTCTAATGACCAGATATGAGAATACCTGGTGGTTTCCCTTCCAGCCAAAGTACCTAATGTTGGTTACCTACTGCAGGTACCACTTTCTTTGAGCTATGAAAGGGCAAAGGATCACTGAGCTTTATTCAGCCTTGCAACTCCAAACAAGATTGCTTCGGTACTCTGGAGCCAAATCTTATTTGTTCTCCAAAGTTCACTAAAACATATTAAGTTTCATTAACATAAGAAGCCACGTGTGATATATTAAGGAAAGCCGTTTAGCCTTTACATATAATCTGTTAACAATGCTGATATTTCCTTTCAGTTGTTGTAGCAGTCAGGTGGGCTGAGAGAGTGATCCCTTCATTTGCTTGGATAATTCCTGCATCTGTGGCTATTTCTATATTTGGTGCCCTCAACGGCAGCGTATTCACTCTTGGACGGTTGAGCTACTCTGCGAGTCAGTCTGGACAGTTGCCCATTATAGTATCCATGCTTAATATCCACCATTCTACTCCAGCACCAGCCATGATTTTGTCCACCGTTATTGCAACTGCGTTCCTCATTTCATCAGATCTAATTTCTTTAATGAATTATTTTGGATTCTCCATTTGGCTTATGACTGGACTAACATGCACTAGCGTCATCATCCTCCGATATCGTGAGCCTGATCTACACAGGCCATACAAGGTACATAGAAAGTAATGGAAATATGTAACTAAATGTTTAACTTGCATCCTGTTGGATCTGTAGTGTTTGGATCTGGTAATCTTTGAAGGGTGAGTCAGTCACCCTAATCAAGCCCAATGCCAATTTTACCAGTGGAATAGATAAACAAAGGAAGCTACCTTATACTGAATGAGACCACACAATCATCAAATCCAATCAGTATTTATTTTTATTTGATTATTTTGATTACAAATCCCCAGTTTCTCCAAATTTTCCATTCCCTGATTCTGAGCAGCACATCCAACTTTGCTCTGCTGTGTTTGTACAATGAATACATTCTGTTTAGATAATATGGAAGAAAAACATCACAGCCAATACTGATTTTGCATTCATGAAATTCACCTTTTTAAAAAATAGCTATATAGGGGCCATATGCAAAATTGAGTGAATTCAGGCAAATTATTGTAAGATGATTGCTTAAGCCTCACATTTAAAGAAAGTGTCTCCAGAGTTATTTATGTATCTCCTAGTGACCATCAGCTGATTCTATGTACTCAGAAAATCCATAAGAATTTGTTGTCTAATGTAGCTCCGCAAAATTGTGCCTAAAGTTGATTCATGTCCATGTATAAAATGTTTTTTTTTTGCATTTCTTTCTTGTTCATCTATTTTACACCTGTTGTCTTAACTCTGTGTTTATATTTTACAGGTTTGTTTACCAGTTGCCTTTGGAATGGTGGCCATTTCCTTGTTCTTAGTTTTGGTTCCTATAATTTGGTCCCCAAAAGTACAGTATTTATATGCTTTCCTTTTCATGGTTGGTGGTCTTCTTTTATACGTGCCCTTTATACATTTTCGAATACATTTTGAGTGGCTTGATAACATCACTTGCTATCTGCAGCTGCTGCTTGAGGTTTCACCTGCTAATTATAAATCTGAGTAATGCCAACATTTGAAACTCTGCAGTAGGAATAAAATGTTGCTTGTATACCACAGCAACAGCTTCTGATATTTCCCTTGTTGCTTTTTAAAAAAATATTTGCATATTGGTGAAATATACCGTGTTTCCCCAAAAATAAGACCTACCCCGAAAGTAAGACCTACCCCAAAAATAAGACCTACCCCGAAAATAAGACCTACCCCGAAAATAAGACCTACCCTGAAAATAAGACCTAGTGTGTTTTTGGGAGCAAAAAAAAAAAAAAAGACAGTGTCTTATGTTAGGGGAAACACGGTATGCGATTTGTTCGTGGTTTCGTACATGAATAAATGTACATTGTTCTACATGAATATGGTAAGTGTTTTTTTTCATTAAAAATATATATATATATATATATATAAGACCTACCCCGAAAATAAGACCTAGTGTGTTTTTGGGAGCCAAAAAAAAATATAAGACAGTGTCTTATTTTCGGGGAAACACGGTATGTAGTTATGCACATACACACGAATCGCTGTTTCATCAAAAGATCTTGACTGAATAAATTCTATAGCTCAGTATTTTCAACCTTGGCAGCATTAAGATGTGCAAACTTCAACTTCCAGTATGCTGGCTGGAGACTTTACAGTATCCTTCCCCTGCCATACCCACCAAGCCACACCCACCAAACCACATCACGCCCACCAAGCCACGCCCAAAGAATCGGTAGTAAAAATTTTTTTTGAATCCCACCACTGATGCAGAAGCTATCTACTCATGGGCTGAAGATATGATTAAGATAATTTCATGATGATCCATCAGGAAAAAAAATGCTGTTTGGACATATTTGTAACCATGATGAGATGTAAGAAGAAAAAGGCCCAAAAACCAATAGGGAAACTATTTTACAAGGATTTGCAATGCTGTTTGCAATTCTTGTAATTATTCAGATTGGTTTCACTGCCTGTAGATCTGACAACCCTCCTGTCAAAGTAAAGGGCATTGTTTTCTTATGTAATTCAGTATGGTGACTGAAAGAAAATGTGCTTGTTTGTGAGGCAAATTGCAGCCATAGTTATTTGCAATTTAATAGTCTGTTCTAAAAGCACAGCTCCTTGTTGGCTAATATACAAAGGAGAAATTAGAATTTCATTTTTTTTAAAAAATACTCTTTAATTGTTGGAGCCTAGAAAAAAAGATTTCAATGCTGCAACTTTCATAGTAAGGCTGGATGTATAAGCATAATTATTATTGTTCAGGCTTTTCAAAGGTTAGGATTTGTACCTATTATGGATAATAGTTGTCAATCCTCTTTCCTTCAAAATTTTGGTGGGAAATATAACGCTGATTCTACACTGAATTTGCCATTTGGAACATATGTACCAACTATCTAAAGAAATATATGACTGGTAGAAAAAAAGGAAGGTTTTTTTTATGATCCTCATCCTCATCTTCATATTAGGTAGAATCTAAGATTGGGCACATGAAGTCCTTTCCATTGTGATGCTTTCCGGATGTCCTTAGTCAACAATATCCAAAAACCCTGTTAGGGTGGCTGATCAGAAATTTTGGAAACTGAAGTTCCAAAATATCTGGAGAATGGGAGTTTGGGAAGCTGCTTTAAACAATGGATGGATGTCATCAGACAGGGATGTGACACTATTAAAAGGAAAACTTTTCAGATGCCAATGAATGAATATCCTAGTCTTGGGAAGACACAAATAATTTAACCATGTAAAAAGGAGCCTTGTAACTTCCAGTTTTGCTGAATTATATCTCCTTACCACTGATCAGGATTAGTTGGAAGTTAATCATCAACCTGAGAATCACTGTAGCCAAGAAGGTGTAAGAAACAGTTGTTCTTATAAGTCTCCAATCTTGTAATTCCAGTCCAGTCCTACTGCAAGAGGAAAGAAAATTCAAGTGCTACAGATCCTTGATTAGAATTACAGGATCAGAAGGTCCCATTTCAGCCATCAAGTCCCAAACCCTTTCTTGAAGGCAGAAATTAAATATTATCAGTAAAGACTGTAGCTGTGCAATCTGCACAGATCCAGTGAAGGTGAAACTCCCTGAATAATTGGTTCCATTGTCAAACTGTTCTTTTGCTCTTAGGAAGTGGTGGCTGCTCCATCACTGGAAGTTTTTAAGAATAGATTGTAAACCACTTACTTGAAATGATATAGAGCAGGGATGTCAAACTTGTGCCACTCCCACCCGTTTCGCAAAGGAAAAAAAATTGTGATACATCACGTGACAACATGCCGCCAGTTTGACACCCCTGGTAGAGCCTCCTGCATGAACGAGAAAGGCAGGTTTTAATAGAAGACCTCCAAGATTGCTTCCAACTCTATTCTGTAAATTTTCCTAACATTTCTAACTATCTGTCTTCCTGCAACTTAAACCTATTATCTGTGTTTTGGAGTCTAGTAAAATAGAAAACAAAATTGATCTTAGCTTGTGAGACTTGCTCAAAGCTCTCAACACACAATGGGCTTTTAACATTTACAACTGTTAATTGATAAGGTACCTGTAATCTGTTTCACTATTAACCTGCATATGAATGACCAATCTGTGTTCCCTTTCCTTTTCTTCAGCTGCATCCCTAATTAAATCCTAATTGAATTGATATGTAGCTACTCCATGCATCTGACAAAGTGAACTGCAGCTCATGAAAACATGCCTTTTAAGAACATCTGCTAATTGGAAAAGGTGCTACCAACCCTTCATGATTTTTTCCAGCATAGAATAATATGCCTTTTTTATAATAGCCTCAAAGATAAGAGGGGGACTGTGCATCTGACAATCAGTCATGGCTGGTACTCACATAATGCCTGAAGTGCTGACATTTGTGTAGGAGGAGCAAGGAGGAGCAAATTCTTATATTATAGACAATTGGTCAGACTAGCTGTCTTACTGGTAGTTTATATATTGCCCTAGAATAACATTTTTCCACTGTTTAATGAGTGATATGCCAAGGAAAAGTGGAATTTCGCACATTATTAGGCATCGCACAGTACCAGACGATGTAGTTGAATAACGAGTCATCTTTGGAGTTTTGCTATACAGAATGAAAGCAACTATGAGAAAGGTCAGTGGCAACCAATGTAGTGTCCTGGTCCTTGTCACATGGTAGGTTAATTAATAAAATTTAAAGAAACTGAGTCCCAAAGCTCTTGGTGAAGGAAGAAAGTGCAACAGACTGGCCAGTCTGGTGATTAAAGGCTTAATATGGCAGCAGGAAATCACCAAAAGCAGGTTTTAAATATATATCTTAAATATCCAACTGGGTGACAGTCATGACTGAACCAGGTAAAGACAGTTCTGGAATAAGAAATGTATAGTCAGCCAATATAGCACAATTTATAGGAACCAGGCTGAGCCTGAGAAAAGGGTCAAATGCCCATTTGCACCATTCAAGAGAATTCAAGAGTCCCATTCAAGAGAATTCATAGGTAGATGAGGTGGTTTGAACCCCTAATATGGTGGGTTTGATTGCTTATTTTGACTGTATTGAAGGTCAACTAGATACTACCCCTGAGCAAGGCTTATTGAAATGTTGGAGCAATTAAACTTCCAGAATATATTAAATGAAAAACCGAATAAAGAAAAAAGCAACTACTGCACTAAACCAATCCAATAAGAGGATTGATTCCAGGTTAGTGCAATTACTAGAAAAAAAAAGTATTGAACAGATTCTGCCTCTCTATACAATTAGTTAACTTAGATGTCCAGTGCTTGCTCTGGAAGAAGCTTCTCCAGGCAGCATCAGCTGAGGCTGGGAACTGATCTTCGATTTGACTTTTTTTTTCCAGTACTCAAGAATGTTGCAATAGCAAACATAACACCTTCTTAGCTGCTGCTATCAGCAGTCCACAGATGGATGATTCTGTTTTACTTCTGCAACCTTAAGAGATAATCTATTACAGCTCAATAAGACATTTGTAAATTAACATCAGATAAAGCACCAAGTTTCTTCTGTTTTACTGTATGTGAACCATTTGATCACTTTGTACATTGCTGATGTCTTCCATTTTCATCAAACTGTTATTGGAAGGATTAGTATTCCATCCACATGGAAAGCAGATGGAATAAGGACTGACTCTCCTGATCATAATCTCTTCAGTAAATTGAGTTATTTTGCAGTTTGATTCAAATCGCAATAAGCAAATAATACCTAAGAATACATCATCATCCTAGTTCTTTTTAAATGCTTAACATTGATAAACATGGGTAAATAAGATACGATTTTTCAATATGTTGTAAGTAACATACAGCTGTCTGCTTTATTATTTCCAGTGGCTGCATTTGCACAACATACTCTAATTATGTTTTTACTCCCTATCAGCCATCCAAAGTCATGTTTGAGATGAGTAATAAATATCTAGAAACTAAACAAACTAAACGAAGTATGCTATTTCTTAGCCTGATTGGGGAACCTTTTCATCATTTCTTTGCTACAGCAAGTCACTTCAATCTTTTTTTCTATTGGTCCCATATATGATACATGACAAATGATGCAGTTTGTTAATATAATACTGTTTAATCCAGCCACTGTGGCTCACAAATTGTAGTTTATGGTGCAGTATAAGTTCTTGTACAAGTTCATCAACTTTGATTTAGTAAATAAAGTGGTCAAATAACTTAGCAAAATGCTTATGCCTTTCACTTCAAGTCTGCAATATAGTTGCCAGAAAACTGATCTTTTCATATAACTGCCTGTTGAGACCATTTCACATATTGTCCAAGTCAAAACTTTCCTTTCCTTCAATGCTAGAAAGGAGTGGGGTTTGCTCTAACTTTACATACAGTACTGTAGTTTTTCCTGTTAGCATTGGTGGGGGTGTTATTTTCTTCCTTGTTAGTTCCTTGATAAGCTGTTATTTACTGTTTGCTTTTTGTCTGGTATTAACCCTGGTGTTAACCCCTCCTTATCTGAGTGTTGCTTGCTGATGAGATGTTCTGGATTTTTAGCTCTTTTTCTCTCTTTTGAATGGTGTGCAAATGTTGTTTATCTGTATGTGCCTGATAATAGCTAATTTGTCTGAATGCTAGGCTTTCAGGAATTACCTAGCCTTTTTGTATTTAGCTTGCTCTAGGATGTTCAGTTTTCCAGTTGAAACTATGGTTGAAATATGTCCATTATTGTGAAATTAAGAGTTTTCATCATGACTTCTAACCTCTCTCCCTCACCACCACTGACAGGATAAGCTTCTGTATATAAACAGAGAGCAAACTCTACTTCTTTTTAAAATTGAGATGTTACCTAGTCTGGCAATCAAAGCTCTGCAAGCAAACAACCAAGGTCAGAGAGTACCAATTACTCCATTGGTCAACCCTGACCTACATATATTCTCTTCCATTGGTGCTTCCCTCCTTCTTCTGCAGATTTATCTCTCTTTCCTATTCTTATCCAATTTAAAGAACTATATTAATTACAGGGAGTAAATGTACCCTAGAAAATATATGCAAGTATACGAACAGTTTACTTAAGCAGATGCTGAGGTTCTGCTTGTTTTATCTCTGTAGATTTTAAAGAGTTTGCAAGTATTTAAAATTAGATAACATCTGTTCCCTGCCATAGCTATATGCAGTATGCTGCATTGGGAAAGCAAATTCTATCTCAGAACAAGACTTTATAATTGATTATTTTCTTACATAAATTATCTGAAGATTTCAAGATTAGCATTTTGGATTTAGGACAGACACAGACTTCAGAGGATAATTAGGACTGCAGAAAAAACAATTATTATCAACCTGCCTTCAATCGAGGACCTGTATACTGCACGAGTCAAAAAGAGGGCTGTGAAAATATTTACAGACCCCTCACATCCAGAACATAAATTGTTTCAACTCCTTCCTTCAAAACAATGCTATAGAGCACTGCACACCAGAACAACTAGACACAAGAACAGTTTTTTCCTGAAAGCCAGCACTCTGCTAAAGTAATAATTCCCTCAACACTGTTCAACTTTACAAAGTCTGCACTACTATTACTGTTAATCTTCTCATCACTCCTTATCACCCACCCCCTCCCACTTGTGACTGTATGACTGTAACTTTGTCGCTTGTATCCTTACTATTTATATTGACTGTTTCCTAGTATGATTTTATTGTTTATTGTACCCTATGACTATCATTAAGTGTTGTTGTACCTTATGATTCTTGACTCTTGACAAATGTATCTTTTCTTTTATGTATACTGAGAATATATGCACCAAGACAAATTCCTTGTGTGTCCAATCACACTTGGCCAATAAAGAATTCTATTCTATTCAAAAGCATTATGTTGCTCCACACATTTGTTGAACTAGATAAGCAGTTAATCTTCAAAAACTTAAGGTAGAAAAATGACTCCCAACCTTTTGGGCACAGAGGAAGGTTTTTCAGTGGACCTGAGAGTGTGTGGCTTTCCATGCTACCTGCATCCCATGGATAGGGCTTTTCTTGTTTGCATGGCCCAGTTGCTGGCATGCCACAGCCAGGTGCCAGTCCATGGACCAGAGGTTGGGGACTCCTGAGGCAGAATAGAATTTCCAGTCTCCACAAAAAGATCAACTAATACTTCAAAGTTGTTGTTTTTTTAGGTCACAGCTCTTGCCAGATTACTGACAGAATTCACGGTGTTATCCCTGCAAGCCGGACACTTCTTCTAATGGGTGCATAGCTAACGGGAAGTATATAACCAGAAACTAAATACGTATGTAAACTGGAACATTATCAATATTGCCCAACATTTTATTTGAAGTTTCTGAAGGAATTTTGGATCAAATCATATTGCTTTTGACTATACATTTTTTGGGGGAAGAAAGACTAGGCCTTCCAAACTCTTACATTGCTGCTGCTTCTTTATATTAGGAGTGAGATTCTTGTCAAGAAAATACGCATAGCTGCCCTGTTCACCCCACTTCCTGCCCATAATTTTATATAATTCTTACATATAAGTTGCTATTACTAATTTATTAAGCATGTTTTGGATTTTGTATTGTTAACGGATTATCCTGGCTTGCCTGTACTTGTTACAATTCTTGCAAGCTCATTAGAGTTCTTGTTTAGGAAGCAGCAGAAAAATCTATTCCTACCCAAGTGTTTTTTGATTGCTCAATAAAAAAAACACAGTAAAAGAATTGATAGCAGCCCAGGTGACATATGGGGTTATGGTGAATTTAATCCTGTTTGAAACAGGATACTGGCAGATCCACGTTTATGCTGAGATGCCTTGAAGCAAGACAACTGAACACGTTTACTTGGTTTATTAATTTACTTTCAACAGTTTAGTTAAAATCCCTTACGCAAAGTGGTTGCATTGCTGTCATGCTTTAGGGATTTAATTTAGCAACTCTTATTTTTCAGATATAAAAGCTGTGGAGAAATAGGAGCATAAAATTCAACTGTTATGGAATGTGAACACAATTCCAACAAAATAAAAAAGTAGATTGTGCATTCACCAATTAGTACCTATATCACTGGGACTATAATGCATATCTTTTATAGCTATCTTAGTTATTAATGACTGGAAATGTTCAGAGTTGCATTCATAATATTCCTATAAAATAGACAGGGGAGAAGGAATGGTATAGAAGGTTTAGGGTCTCACATTTTTAAAAATAGATTTCACAATTCTTCATCTAACACAAACTTACTTATTTTCTGGGATTTAAATCGTTAAAACCTAAAAATTGGGCCTAAATTTAAATATGTCTTTTTAAACTTTTGAAAATTCCTGCAGAGCAGAATAGTATTTCTAAAGGTGAAGTTTTAATGTGGATTGCCACTGCAGAGAGCTGCAGTTAATTAATTTCACTTGGTACATCAAACCAACCAGAATAGGTAATATTTAAAACTCAAGTCTTTTCACAAATTAAAGTGAGATAGAATTTAATGCATGTCAGCCCTAATTTAACACTTTTGATCAGAACATCAAATGTTCCATTAGTGACACTTAATTTTCTCAGCCTGTTTGATGATAATAATTGCTAGAAGCCCAGCTGTTACTGACTGAAGCTCCTAACCAGTGTGCTTTAATTTCTAATCTTTAGGAATGCCTTCCATTGTCAAATTAAGTGAAGAAGTATTATTTCTTTGAACAAGAATACTAAAAATCATGTCCCACTTCAAAAACTGATCTTCAAGAATTGGCACTACTTAGAATACCATAGTCTTGACTTTAGGAGATCTAAAGTCACCAGTGCTTAATCTTCAAATGTTTCTTTTTAGCTAAAAAGACATTGCAGATACACAGGCAAAATTCTCAAAAAAAGAAAAAGACCCTGAGCTCACATGCTGTAAAGTCAAGCCCTTCTTTAACTTGTTTGCCTACTCTTTATCATAGATTTCACTCGTTTTCTTAAATTGTGATTTTATGTAGACCTTTAATTCATCAGAAGTAGTTCATGCCAAGAAGACTTTGCCACAATAAGAGCAAAAAAGACTACACAGTAGGAAAATGTTGAAGCCTACTATGGCTTAGGTAATAGAGTGGCCTCTACATCTTTAACATTTTTATTTGAAATAAGTTACCCAAACTCTTCAATACTTCTATTGGTTTTTTTTGGTTTGGTTAACAGAAAGTTAAATTTTGAGAACCTAATGTCAACCCTGAAGCTGAGCTGACCAAAGCCATCTTGAAACTTCAGTGTTGTCACACTGGAACTGAGGGCTTGGGAGGGGGGATTAGGGATAGTTGGAGTTTTGTAGCCAAAATAAAATATTTTCTCTTAGGAACCAAGGACATTCTCACACCTGGTCAGAGGGAGGAGTGATGTACCAGGCAACAAGACAGCACCTTGATTGGATCATGTGACTGATTGTTTGGGGAGGGGGAAAACTTTTACTTTTAATTAGGTGAAAACCGTGGGAACCTTCAGAGTCGGTTTTCACCGGCCTGTACCAATATGACATAGCAAATAAAACTATTTCTTTGAGATAAGATTCTTTGAGGAATCTGTCTGCCTCGGAGTTTTGTTTGCTGTTACGTGGAACCCTGACACCTAACACAATTAAAAGCCATAAAAAATCATGCCTTAGGCCAGGCCCAGTGTCTGAAAAGAAAATGGTTCTATTACCTATTGCACTGTGAGCCATACATGGAACAACCACCTTCTTATATGCAAATGGACACTGGGGTTTTTGGATTTTCTATGAAGCTCTAAAGTCTGCAGAGCTGTACAATAACCTAAAGAAAGGCATCATATAATAATCTTTTTTGAAGGGGTAACAAGTACAAACTGACCAATAAACAATAGCACAAGGCTAGATCCCCACCCTCCCGTTTTCAATTGTTAAACCATTGGGAACTGGTAAGCCTTGCTAATGTATGGCACAATATTTCAATGAATTGTCAAAAGACTTGGATCTTCTCTTGTCTCTGGATATCTCCAAACCAGTCTTCCACAAATGCCTATCATAAGAAAGGTCATGCTAGCAAAAAATCACAAAAGTCATGGGCTACCTTGAGAGCACTTACTGGAGAAGGCACACTAAATTCATACCATAGTATTTCTTGACTGGGTTTGCAGATTTCACTCAGTCACAATATTTTTTCAAACATTGCCCTAATGAGTTGCGTCAAACAAGCCACACTGTTTTGCAAACCTTACTTTATGAATTAATAAATGACTCTGGACAGCTCCCAAATGCAAAAAGAGCAGCAATTTCATAAAAGCAAACAAACACACATCTATAAAACAATAACCTTTCATAGAAAAAGAAACATTCATCCATACCTGACTCCAGTTTAAAGAAACAATCCATCTCAATTCTAATCCTTGTAAGTACCTGAAGGCTTACACAATAGGGATATGATGGGGTGTGTGGAAATTGTAGTTAATTCAACTATGCATGATTATAACAAAGCAGAATTTAGCAAAGTTACTGCATTTCTTTCTTTTATCCAAACCACTACATAATCATGAATAACTTAAAAGTTTCCCACATAAGCCAGAGATCAACATTGTAGCATCCATATAAACCCTAGCATACATGAATTATTTTAGATTTTTAAAATTGTGTAATTAAGATATATTTAGTGAGCTGGAATAACAGACAATGGCCAAATATCACAAGATTATGTTGTTACCAACTGAAAATTTGCAAGGAATCAAAATGTTTAACATTAAAATGAAAAAGCTCCTGGGAAAGCCCCATCCCCAGATCCCTGGACCAGGGGAGTTCTTTAGATTACAAATTGGGATCCCTTAATTAGCACAGTATGTAAATGTAGCCATTTTGTTTTCTTTAATCAGTCTCTTTCATTGAAATACTACATTGGATATTTTATTGCTCCAATATTTCAGTAAGTCATGCTCAGAATAAGAACCAAATGATTGCAACACTGATTGTTCTAATGATACTGTGCTAACTCAATTTTTTTTATTGATTCAGAGTTTGCTAGATGAAAAAAAAGCAAATAATTAATACACAATTCTTTATATTGTGAAAATGGCTCCATAAATCTGTCCTCCACCTCTGCTCCAAGTAGGAAAGGGCAACTATATACTGTGTTACAATTTTTTTTCTTTCACTTTGGCATTACAATGATTCATTCTTCCTGGGTGAATTGCTTTTTTAAAAAAAGAAAATGCTGTAAAGAGCGGGTGAACTTTCCATCTGACAGAATTATTGGATGGAATTTTCTTGTCAAAACGATCCATGTGCAATTACATGAACTACTTTTCTTCCATCTCATTTCTTCTAAAGATATTGATCTGCTGCTCCTATATACGACGTTAGAAATCCAGGGTCACTAAAACCAAAACTCCTAATAAATTTGCCCACAAGATCAGTATCAAGCTGGTGACAAGGAAGGTATGCCATTTTTCTGCATGGTGGACTTTGTACTTAAAAAGTAAAAATTTGACATAAAATGTGCAGAAAATAAAGAGGAAGAAACAGCCAGCTAGTCTAAAAGGCAACTCATGCTTGAAAGCAATTTAACTGGTATTATCAAGTTTGCTTTCAAAACCTATTGTGGATTTCCAAAACCCTTGATCTCTGAAATGTTTCCTTAAATAACACTGCTTGCTGGACCTACCATCTTCTTGGCATTCTATACGATTATAAGATTAATTTGGAATATCTATATTTATATATGATGTTTCTTATGCAGAAAATGAAAAATATGTAATCAATTTGAAGCCTTGTATCACAGTGAGAAATTATTGCTGCTAATCAGGGCAACAGTGCAGTATTTTGGCCTCAGAGGCTAAAAGGTATTTTGGAGCTATCAGATCAGGAGATGTTTAGTATCTTTCTGCAATTTCTAAAAGCAGCTGTGATTTTCCTGGGATTTTGTAATTCTAGCAGAATTTGGCTAAAATTTAGGATTATAGCTCAAGCCTCTTAACTAATAAAATCCCTTTAAACTGTTTTAATTATCTAACTGAACATCCTTATCAGGGGACAGGGAAAAACCTATATTTACTCTTGCTTTCTCAAGACAGTTATCAATATATTTTTCCTTTTATATTCAGTTTTCTGAGTATAGCAACCTGGACATTTTCTTCCCTATTATTTTCAAGAATTGCCATCCTGCTTAAAGGAATATTTTAAATGGAATGTCAGTTTTGTATTCCAAAACATGTTTTCATTTAACTTCAGTTACATGGTATTGTTTAGAGAGCACATTCCCAGAATTTGTAGCATCAAGGTGACATGAAAAGTCAGCCTTATTTGAAATTTTAACAGTAGTGACAATTGTTTACAGTAGTAACAATTTTAGTATCGTTTTATTGCTGCTGCTGTGACTATTTTTTTACCTTGCTGAAGTCTTTTGAAAGATCTGTTGAGATGCCCTGCCTATGAATTACTTTTGATATTGCTGAAATTGAAGGCCTATCATGATAAATGATTATCAGAAAAGTTGCTTTATAACTTAGATAGCACCTCAGATGTTAGCACAGATCTACAATCACTTTTCAACTGATTTTGATAATTAGCACTATTTTTTCCTGAACAATTTCAGAAACAATGGATGGAAGCTAAGCAAGGAAAGAAGCAATCTGGAAATAAGGAAAAGTTTCCTAGCAGTGAGGACAATTAACCAGTGGAACAGCTTCCTTCAGAAGTTTTAGGGGCTTCATCACTGGAGGTTTTTAAGAAAAGACTGGATAGTCACCTATCTGAAATGGTATAGGGCAATGGTCACTAAACTTTTGGGGCTCCTGTGCCAAAAACTGTGTGCATGCTCGCATGCTCGTGCGCCAGCACCCAGAAGGCAATGCACCCCCACACCCCTATGCATGTGTCCCCACCCCCCCGCCGCCCCCTTACCTACACTGCATCTCACAGCTGATTTTTGGCTGGTTTAAGGCTTATTTCGTCCTCCCAAAGGCTTGAGGAAGGCTTCTGCAGGCTTTGCTGGCCGAAAACTAGCCCCGTTTCATCACTTCAGCTATTTTCGGAAAAATAGGAAGTGACAAAAAGGGGTTAGTTTTCGGCCTGCAAAGCCTGCAGAAGCTGTGATTTTCCTGGGATTTTGTAATTCTAGCAGAATTTGGCTAAAATTTAGGATTATAGCTCAAGCCTCTTAACTAATAAAATCCCTTTAAACTGTTTTAATTATCTAACTGAACATCCTTATCAGGGGACAGGGAAAAACCTATATTTACTCTTGCTTTCTCAAGACAGTTATCAATATATTTTTCCTTTTATATTCAGTTTTCTGAGTATAGCAACCTGGACATTTTCTTCCCTATTATTTTCAAGAATTGCCATCCTGCTTAAAGGAATATTTTAAATGGAATGTCAGTTTTGTATTCCAAAACATGTTTTCATTTAACTTCAGTTACATGGTATTGTTTAGAGAGCACATTCCCAGAATTTGTAGCATCAAGGTGACATGAAAAGTCAGCCTTATTTGAAATTTTAACAGTAGTGACAATTGTTTACAGTAGTAACAATTTTAGTATCGTTTTATTGCTGCTGCTGTGACTATTTTTTTACCTTGCTGAAGTCTTTTGAAAGATCTGTTGAGATGCCCTGCCTATGAATTACTTTTGATATTGCTGAAATTGAAGGCCTATCATGATAAATGATTATCAGAAAAGTTGCTTTATAACTTAGATAGCACCTCAGATGTTAGCACAGATCTACAATCACTTTTCAACTGATTTTGATAATTAGCACTATTTTTTCCTGAACAATTTCAGAAACAATGGATGGAAGCTAAGCAAGGAAAGAAGCAATCTGGAAATAAGGAAAAGTTTCCTAGCAGTGAGGACAATTAACCAGTGGAACAGCTTCCTTCAGAAGTTTTAGGGGCTTCATCACTGGAGGTTTTTAAGAAAAGACTGGATAGTCACCTATCTGAAATGGTATAGGGCAATGGTCACTAAACTTTTGGGGCTCCTGTGCCAAAAACTGTGTGCATGCTTGCATGCTCGTGCGCCAGCACCCAGAAGGCAATGCACCCCCCCACACCCCCTATGCATGTGTCCCCACCCCCCCGCCGTCCCCTTACCTACACTGCATCTCACAGCTGATTTTTGGCTGGTTTAAGGCTTATTTCGTCCTCCCAAAGGCTTGAGGAAGGCTTCTGCAGGCTTTGCTGGCCGAAAACTAGCCCCGTTTCATCACTTCAGCTATTTTCGGAAAAATAGGAAGTGACAAAAAGGGGTTAGTTTTCGGCCTGCAAAGCCTGCAGAAGCCTTCCTCAAGCTTTTGGGAGGCTGAAAAAGGCCTCAAACCCACTGAAAATCAGTTGTGAGGTGAGCACGTGCACAGTGAGATAAGTTTGCCTGCAGCTTGCGTGCCAGCATGGCTTGCATGCCACCTGCGGCACGCGTGCCATAGGTTCGTCATCACGGGTATAGGGTCTCCTGCTTGAGCAGGGGGTTGGATTAGATCTCCAAGGTCCCTTCCAGCTCTATTCTGATCAATTGAAATACAAGATGTTTACTTAGTAATTAGAGTTTTGAGTCTACACAATATGTATATTTTTTGTTGATCCCCTGATAATTTCCACTAGTATTTTTACAGAGGAACTGCTGAAGAGAATTAGTCCAATAATCAGAGGAAAATATTTATTTACAGGAATGTAAAATTTATGTTACAGCATTTGAAACAAAATTGCGTTGAATGTTGACCAAAACCAAAATGTTCAGAAGATGAATGCAAATAAACATTCTGTCCTATTATTTAAAACCTTCATGGCTTTTAAAAATGGCTGTAGAGTTGCCTTATGGATATGCCATGTTTTATATTTAATTCAAATGAATTGTTCTGGAATTTGAAACTATTTCCTTTCTGCAATTCATTAAAGCAGCTGTTTGTGTTGCCTCATATTCTGAAAAACTCCTCAAGTAACAGTACTTTCCATGGTCTTAAGATTTTTTCTCCTCATTTCATAGAAGTGTTCTAAACACAATATGCAACACAATTTAATGCATATGTTTTAAAAAAGAGGGGGACATATCCCTATGACAATAGAATTAACATTCCAACTCTTTTTCTAGATTCATTTGACTTGCATGCAAGGATATTTGGCAAAGGGGTACAGAAAGAAACCCTGTGTATTATCTTCTTTCTCTTGGTACTTTTATAATCAGAAAAAAATAATTTATACAGAAATAGATAGCTTTTATGGAAACATTGTAATAATGCGACAGAATATCAGAGTGAAGGAGCTATCAGTTCAAGTAAAACATGTGTTCTGCCTACAAAAAATTCCATCTTGAGTCTCTGGCACCTGAACTAATGCTTAGATTTAGCAGATGGCAGCTTCACATTTTATTTGCAGGTTTTAACTGAAAGAACAGGCTTGTTCTTTCCCCACAGCCTTTAATCTGGTGATACAATGCTGCATTTAGAGATGCTTTACAGATAGCATACTGCATATTCCTGCCTGGCTCCTTATGTATGGATATTGTAAGGGTCACATTCAAGTATTGTGAAATCTATAATGCCCAACTGAGGCACTGTACAATTGATATCTAGATCTGGATAATTCATGAATTGTATCTGTAAAATGATGCAGCAATGAATTCACGGAATCCGCATTTCCAAAAATGAAGACTGAAGAAATATATGTGAAAATACTAAGCAATACATTGAAGCCTTTGAAGAGGTTTGGGAGAAAGATCCCAACTCAGCGAACACTTACCATAATCAAATGCATCTTCTATTTAGCTATCAATGTAGACATGATTGAAGGTGTGATGGTTCCTTTGTGCCCTCAGAAAAGTGCCTGTATTTGCTAAAGGTGTCCTATTAATTAAGTTGACAAACTACTCTTATCCTACCCTTAATAAGAATCATGATCATAGAAATAATCCCATTTCAAGCCTCGTTCTCTAAACAAGACTGAAAAAACAGAACTATAGCATTAATTAATACTTTTTGTATGTTACTGAGAAGAGAGAGATGATGTTTCTATGGTAAGTCACCACATACAGTATATATGTATACTGTATAGTGTGTGATATGGTCTATACTGTGTAATGCACTCCCTCATTTTGTAATTCAACTCCAGAGAAACCAATGCATCTATCTACCTGTCTGGCTAAAATAGGTTAAAACTAGAGTCACCCAAATGAAAGGCATACAGTATGTATACTGTATATATAAAAACAAAAAAAGATAATTCAATGGAATAGAAAGCAGATGGGCATCAAACATGCCAACTTTACAACATGGCAACACTCATAAAATTTTTTGAACCATACTGATCTAGTTTATCCAAAATGTGCTTATCTGAAGCTAAGAGTAGCAACATAGAGGTTGGGGATATTGACATTAATAACAGTTTTCTATAGATATCACAGGAAACTGTGTACAGAATATATCCAAATTATATCCATTTTAGTGTAATGATACACTGAAAATCTTCCAAGACAAATATTGATTTGTTCTTTTCTATAAGCCACTAATATATGTATTTGCCTTAAAGCAGGAATAAAAAATAATTAAAATATATATTGGCTCATAAGTTTTTGATGATCTCATCATTATGCTGTAAACATTTAAGTGCAATATCACTTGACTGTAAATATGATGAACATAAAACATGCTAATCATAAAAATAGCTTTTACAAATATACATTTGTATACAGTATTTCTTTTGCTTTAAATATGTCCTTCATATTATACAAGTCATTGGCTATCTGACATCAAAATTAAAAAAAATACCAATGATTAGCCAGGAGAAACACTTTTACAGTCTAAACCATAAAAATATGACAATCGCATAGTTTTAAACATATGTTTTAAAATTTTGAATGGCGGTCTCCATTTCCAAAAGTAAATTCAGTTCTTCATACAAATTGAGTCAAAGATGTTATGAGCTGACAAGAAACTGTAGTTTACATTTTCACACAGGGAAGTCTATGAATTATCTTCTCAGCTTCCAAAAAGGTTGTGTAAGAGTCCCAATTCATTTGATCTGTAGAAACTATAACATAAAATATAGCTGTGTTTGAAAACATTTCGAAGAATAGATAGCATATGTAATTAATAGGAGAATTTTTATTGTATAGGAAGCAATTGATTTGGATCAGTTTTGTGGAATGATAAATATTAATCTTTTCTCAAATTCAAATTTACTCACCTGAATTGATATGAGACGTGCAAAAACCTATAATTCAGCACTGACTACATAACCAAGTGCTCTTAATGAGGCAAAAGTAATTTTGAAGTTTCTTATTCTTGTTCCAAGTTAAAAGTAAATAAAAACGACCTATTTTCCTAATTTGGTTCATCCACGCAATGGCACTAATGGATTACTTGGGTAAAAAACACTTGATTAATTATTAATGCCAATGTACTTTAAGTTTGACAGCTATACAAAACCTTTCTGCTTCTCAAAGTATTGTACTACCAATATATGAAGAACAAAATGAAGTGCTGAAATTAGGTTCCTGTGAAATCATGGAACAGACTGATCAAGTAATCTTTCAAGGGTAGTGGTAGGGTTATGAAATTAGAGACATTAGCATTTTCCACATATTTAAAGGGCAACTAGTCTATAGAGCTACAATTATACAATTCCTATTAATGAGGTCACTTTGAAAACTCTTATCTGCAAGCTCTTTCTATTATTTGTAGTACCAAATTGACAGAATAGCTTAGAAGATGTCTATTTTCTCCTCCTTCAGTTTCTCTCCTGCATCATAGGCAGCCCTGAAGATAGTTGAATAGCTCTGTTGTTCTTCTGAAAATAAAAGCTCACCTTGCAGAATTTTTTTTCTTTGTTTTCTTGCTTGTCTTTTTCTATTATATAAAAGTCAAAAGCCAGACGTTACCGAAGATATATTCTTAGCTCCTTATAATACTAAAATGCTTTCTTTTGATTAAGAGCATTGTAAATAATCTGTTTTTTTTTAAAAAAAAACAACCCTGCTTTGCTGTTGCTTAGGAACTGAGATGGACACCAGCAATGTCAATAATTAGCAGAAAGGACATAAGGATATTTGCAACATTCTCGGGTTTATTTTAATGAAATGGAAAGGAAGTTAATATCAGAGGTTCACAAAGAGTTAGCAATGTAAGTTGATAATGTCATTATTACCAACATTCTCAATCTAGAGGTCTCTAATATATTCATACTAAAACTCCTAGCAAAATCAATGATACAAATGATAGAAGCAGCACTTTAACACATCTGGAGGCACTGAAATTGGACAAACCTACTTTATTAGATTTATGCTTACCGTAGACTTCATCACTGCATGCCAATCTCCAACTTTTCTGGTAAAGAATTACTTTACTGGCCCTTGAAAATGCTGGCCCCTAAACCTAACTAGGAGTTTTTGATAATCCTGGGATTTTGCTTGCAATTTTTATACAAAACATGAGGTACTCTATTTTTTTTAATCCAGGAAAAGCTACTCTTGAGTGAAAATTTAAGCATTCATATGAGAACAGAAAGATTTTACAACAGAAAGGTTTACTATATTCATTAAAAAATAGAGGGGATTTGAACATGACAAGAAAGCAATTAAGTCTAGCACCATGCCTAAGAAGTGTTTTCCAGAGTAATGGACAGCTGAAGTAAATGAACTGAAAATTCATTTCTCAGTTCATTTATACAGAATGGAGCAGTAATCCAGTTGAGCACAATGCTAGCTATATTAAGCACAGAAAGTCTGATTTTTACTTTTTATAACATAATTTTTAACAGTTTATAGTTTATTAGAAATATCATATGTTTAGAAAGTCTGACACCACAACACTTTCCAAGTGGTCAAAAACTTATTTTAAAAAATTGGTTCTATTGATATTTATCTAGCAAACCATAAATTTAAATTATTCTAACAATAGTTCCACACATAGATAGCAAATTCATCTAGTTCACAGTTGAATAGATTTTCAGAACAACACACAAAGAAAATCATTCAACCTTTATAGTTCTAAAAATTGTGTACGGTAATTGCATTTTTTCTGTACCTTCCATACAATTCTGGGAAAAGATATGCTTTTACATTCTGTCTGTCTGCTGTCTATCATCTATCCATTTATATTAATCATTTCAATATGATTGTGACTCTGACTGAAAATATCCTACTGTCAAATGATTTTGTTTTATATTACAAAAGGTATCAATTATCTGCAGTGACTAATCCTCAGGCATAATAGCCTCTGAAAAGAAAATCCATGATAGACAGGACTACAATCATACCTAATAAGAATTATTATTACAGTATTAATAATATTCTGTTGATATCATTCCAAAGAATAACTTTAAAAATCCTAAAAATGTTTTGTTGACATTTTTTAATTAAAATAACATAAAGCAGCACTTTAAAAAGTGCTACTATTATAGTTGAATATTGTACTGCCTTCTAAGTTGTGTTCATGTTGGGTACCTAAGATCTATTCTTGCCCTCTCTAGTCACAAACGCAAACTCCTGAATTCCATGAAGAATTTATCTAGCTTCATTTCATTTGCTTCATTTCATTCTTTTGCTCAGGGCAAGATAGAAGCTTGAGAAATACATGTTTTTGGGATAACTTAGGCTAAAGGAAGGCTAATAATCAGCGGCAAGACATCCATGGAAGAAAGCTCTGTTTTTGGCAGCCAGGAATTGCATTATTTAATCTAAATTGTTCAAATTAGTTAACTAAAACCTTTTCCAATATTTCCAAGAAATAACTTCCATTACAGAAACCTTTAACTTTTCCATGTTTTCTTGAATTTTGCAGGGCACAATGCAATCTGAAATATTAATATAACACTGTTAAGAACCTGCTATTTGACCTTTAAATGCTTTGTGACTCCAATCTGAGGCTGCCCCAAACCTCTGTGCTCTATAGAGGTCAGAGACATCCAATATGCTGGGAGCTTATTATAACTGTGCAAATCTTTTGAAGGAAGGTGCTTTGCAATATTCAGGAAGGCACAGAGCATATAAAGCAGTCGCTTCTTTTCCCTGGTTCACACGCTGTTTTGCAAACTCTATTTTCTGAAACTGAACCTAAATGGTGGTGCACATATTCAGATGAGAGGCAGCTAAGAGGCAGCTGTTTTCAAATAAGCCATAACAATTTTGAAAAAAAGCACAGCTGAATTACTGATTCAAAGAAAAGTGCTTTGTAAGGTTTGCATTGCAAAGCACCTTTTTGAAAATGAACTTGCATATGAGCTTTATTATCACCATGAATATGGCTTATTCCTAAATGTCTTCTGATATGTTACTGACACAGTGTGTGTGTGTCTATAATGACGCAGTTTTCTTGGGATAGCTAGATAACAGGAAGCTCAAAGTGTCTTACTGAAATTATACTTATGACTACTGAATTTTGAAACATCTGTTGTAGTATCCAAGGGTTTCAGAAGATCTGAGTGTTATATATTAAAAACAAATCTTTTTTGAAGGCCAAATGGCTCAGTTTATTTTTTAACAACCTGCATTTTCCAGATGTGTTGGGACTCAACTTTCCTGCCAGTAGTAGGCAGTTAAAGTTAACATATATCTGGAAGATGTCTAGCTATAAACAGAATACAGAGTTGGGACCTTGGAGGTCTTCTAGTCCAACCCCCTGCTTAGGCAGGAAACCCTACACACTTCAGATAAATGGTTATCCAATATCTTTTAAAAACTTTCAGTGTTGGAGCATTCCCAACTTCTAGAGGCAAGTTGTTCCACTGATTAATTGTCCTACTGTCAGGAAATTTCTCCCTAGTTCTAAGTTGCTTCTGTCCTTAATTAGTTTCCACCCATTGCTTCTTGTCCTGCCCTCAGGTGCTTTGGAGAATAGCTTGACTCCCTCTTCTTTGTGGCAGCCCCTGAGATATTGGAACAGTGCTATCATGTCTCCTCTAGTCCTTCTTTTCATTAAAGTAGACATACCCAGCTCCTGCAACCGTTCTTCATATATTTTAATCTCCAGTCCCCTAATCATCTTGGTTGCTCTTCTCTGTACTCTTTCTAGAGTCTCAATATCTTTTTTATATCGTGGCGACCAAAACTGAATGCAGTATTCCAAGGGTGGCCTTACCAAGGCATTATAAAGAGGTAGTAACACTTCATTAGAACTATCACTACATTCCTTAGGAAGGGATGGAAACAGGAGTGAAAAAAGTCACTCCTGAGAGAAAGAGAAATAATTAGCCTTATTATATCATCATCATCCTCTTTTAATGACCCCATAATCCCTTGTAGAGTCTGGGCAACTGAATGGATCTGAGTGTTTAGTGGCCAGATGCCCTTCCTGATGCCAATGCAGAGTTTTATTCAGCAGATATATTGTCAGTGTGCCCAGAGAGAAATATCTGCCTGTACTTATAGCCTCCATCTCTAGGCCACGGCACCACTCATAGGGAGAACTAGTATGTGCCTCTATTAAAAAAAAGTACAGTGGAGATTTGTGTTGGAGATAGAGAGCACATTTATTGAAATGTTTTTTAATTAAATAATGAGAAGAAAACAAATCTAAGGAAACATAGCTTTCTTCTTTTTAAAACAAGATTAAATACTTGCATGGCAATCCTTTTTACAGCCTTGTTTCTTAATTTCAAAAAGTTAGCTTTCTTATTTTATAAGTCTAAGAACAGAAATCTTTTCAGGCAGAGCAATATTTTGCTGCAACATAGAAGCCTAACTTTCCCACTTTAAAAAAATAATAAATCAGATACTGAGAAATGAGGATGTCATCCTTTCTAGGGAGTGGAATTAGTATTGCATTGATGTCAGTTCAAATCTTTCTCCCTTCAGCATTTTTGTGTGTGCTTAGGTCTATGTATGACACAGAGTGGAATGAGAAGGGAGATATCTTTATATTTTTATTCAGAATGGCTGCAACATAAAAGAAATAACAATAAGGCCACACATTTTCTTTAAGTTAACTTCAAAAACATAGGGACATTTGAAATCACAGTAGCCTATATATTTTTATATGTTAAATCAAACATTACATTCATTTCAAATTTAATCCACCATCTTCAGGAAATAATCTGTAGTACATTCCAGCTAGCTATAAACCCTTTCAGCAGCTGTCAGTCTAACACATTAATTGAAAGCGAATTTCATCACAATCCAGAAGAGCTATGCCCAAGCAGATATGTCTATTGCTTTGCATTAATAACTTGTCAAAAAAGTCATTATGCTTTAATTTGCCCCATCTAAAATATGCAATTGAAATGCTTTCAACCTAGTTTCAGGAGGGGAAATATGATGGATATTAAATTTGCTATTAAGGTTACTGCAAGC
The DNA here is from genome assembly GCA_009733165.1 of Naja naja. Lineage (NCBI taxonomy): Eukaryota > Metazoa > Chordata > Lepidosauria > Squamata > Elapidae > Naja > Naja naja. The sequence goes on along the minus strand of CM019150.1, from coordinate 189,766,333 downwards.
ATTGAAATAGTATTACCCATAAAATATCGCCTCTCTCTAACAAGTCAGCAAAGAGGGTGCAGGACAAAGAAAAGCCACTATTGGTGTAGGAGACAATGCAAGTGATGCAAATGGCAGCAGTCCCTTACTGCAGATGCTGTCATTGATAACTAAATAGGAGTAGAAGGTACATCCATTCTCCCATACTGTCTTCACATTTTGCAGGGCAACTTGCATGCTTCCCAAAGATTCTTTCACAATTGCAGCAGATTGACTCTGTACCCCTGGAAAAAATTATCTTGACAAAGCCGCTTTGCCTAGTTGTTTTTATCTGTTCAGTTGATCTTTGTCTTTTCCATGCAACAAATTGCCCCTGAAAAAGTCTTTAAAAAAATCTTTTTGCTTTTTTCAGAATCACATTAACAATGCATAGGCATAGTGCACATCATAGGTTACAAAATCTGATGACTCTTGTGTTTTACTTCTCCTATAGCTATAAAATGGTTCCAGCTATTCACGGAGGTAAGATATGACCTTGCTGAACTATTTTCTGTGCTGATTTTTGCTGTCAGCAATAATTCACAAGAGAAAAGGAACAGAGCCCTATCCTTATTCAGAAGCAGAAGCCATATGACTGCTATTCCACAAAGCTAATTGTAGTTCTGCCTATGATAGCCTTATACATTCAAGATGCACAAATGAGAAACAGATTCCACCATCTCCTTCTGCACTTTGGTAACTCCTTAATTATTGCCACTAAATATTGATGTGTCACTAAATCACATTATCAATAAACAAGATTGCTTAGGACAGGTGTGAGATGCTCCCGTTTAGTTCTTTGTCCAGCTCACGCTATTAATTCCTCTCATTGCTCTGTTCCTGATTTTGGCACCTCCATACTTGTGAACATTATTTAGGAGGCAAGGTCAGTATGGCTGAAAAGTATCACCCCTTTATCACTTCCTTTTGGCCAACTTGCTTTCTTTTCTTATTAAAAAGATTTGCAAATTTGGAGAGTTTCATAAAACGACTTTGTTGGAGAAGGCAGCTTAAAGGGAAAAAAAATGCAGACATTTGATTGGAAGTAATAATAGTGATGTAACTAAACACATTATTCTCAAACATACACTCACCCACAACTCCCAAATCTCTGTTTGTAATTTCCCTTTATTCCAAAGATACTGATTACATTGCAGGCTTTCTTTGGCCATCAATAAGATGGCAACGTGTGTTGGCAACATGTATTGGATTTGGCTGAACCTAAATTTTGAGTAGAGGAAAATCTATAGTTTAATGAGGCAAAGCAGGATCTATAGGAAATAGCATAAAATCAAACCTCAGTGCTTTGTGAATGATTCAGGGTGCCTGGGTGTTGCAGATAACAAACTACAAAACATGGGTAGAAGGAGAAGGTGGCAGAGGAATGTAATGATTTGTAATTGCAAATTACAAATCTTTCTTGTATTTAAAAACACTTTCTAGGGAGCTCTATACTCACCCCAACTTAAGCACTTATTTGATTTATTCAGGAGAGATGCAATTTCTGGGTTAGGTTAGAGGTTTTAGAGGAATTATCCATAGCAGTGACCTTTTTTGAAGGAAGACGATATTATTTACTTAACCTTTGGAATAATGCTTGAAAACCCTATCCTGGGAAGAGTTATTGCATTAAAGGTATAAAATTTATTTCCTATTACCTTAAAATGGAGATTATAAAGCAACAAAAAAGTGCTTTTATGTATTCTGGGTATTTTAGAGAATGTTTATTAACAGTGGTTATAATCACTCTGCTACTGTAGATTAAATTGGAAGGTGGAACATGGTAGGCATCTCTTGTTATTCTGATTCCCCTTTTCTTTACTGTACACAGGACACTTGTAATTCCTTACCAGCTCATTACTACCATCATCATCAAAATCTTCCTCTATCCCGTCTGTCATTTCTTCTCCGTCCCCATCCAGCCCTCCTTCAACAGGCTCTTCTGTAGAGTTGTCGGCATTCTCTGATATGCATTCGTCTTGGATCAACTCTACACTGTCTTCTATTTGCTTCTTTTGGATTTCTGGCATATACAAATTACCATATAATTCCACTTGCATGGCATTATCACAACATTTATGGATTATTAAAAACTATCAGAACCAAGGACTAATCATATAATTAATAGAACATTTATCAATTAAACCACATAGTTAATTAACTTATAGACATTGATTTAATAGGAGTAAACAATATGTTAGTATAGAGATCCATTCTCTGTCATCTGGAGACAATGAAAGTTGAGATAACAAGTGGATAGTATAGAATAATAATAGTTCATACCAATATGAACAGTGATAATAGAGAACCAGAGATGAGCTTTGGAGAAAAATTGTATGATGTTCTGATTAAATCTAGTCCAAAGGAAAACAATTCTGTTAACTGCCATGAGTAAATGGTTGGGAATAAAATAAGATAGTACAAAAAAAGTTATTGAGCAATTTGGTGCCCTAAGAATGAGGATGGTGACTACAGAGTAACTTCTTAGAAAAGATCTATTTTAAATATGCTCTATAAACATGAGTGTATTCTATAATAAAGGAATTTTGCCATTTTATTTGCTCTGAAATTTCTGTTTTAAATTACTTTTTTATTTTGGAGCAATTCAAAATCTTTGAATAGCCATTGCAAAAAAATAAAAAATAAAGTCCTCTTGTTGACTATTACAGCTGTTGCCATTGCTAATAGTGGCATTGATTTTTTAAGAGACACAGATTTCAGTAAAGAATGCATAAAGATACCTTATTTAGTTTTAATTGTGTTTAATTTGGATATTTCTTTCATTCCTTCTCTATTTCCATTTTATTTTATACTGTCAATTATTTAGCCAATTTATTCCTATTTTTAATTCAACTGGACAATAGAACATTTTTTGCACTGTCTTGGAAAAAGTTCAATAGGAATTAATTCAAAAATGTACAAGACATTCTATGCTTTTTTTGTAAACAGGGGAACCACATTAACATTACATGTGTGTCTAACTAGATGGGAACTCCAGTGAATCAAGATTTAATCTCAAATAAGCAGAAGAAACAGCAAAATGTTTTGGAGAAACCCTATTGAAGGACTGGCCTGTCATGAAATCTTGAGTCTTCTTGATTCAATCAGTTTCATGAATCAGTTTAAATACTGTCTCCTCTATTCAAAAGAACACTCAATAAAAGTACAGTTTTCCTGTGATGTGGATTATAAATACATCCAATCTGTGTCAGTCACCAGGACCAGAGGTTTAGTCTTCCAAGCTGTAGCCTTTTGACTTGTGTTGGAGCCCATCCTCAAGAAACTTCTCTCTCACCAGAACATTCTCATTCTAAAGCATTCTGGTGAGACAGAAGTTCTCCGAGGATGGGCTCCAACACAAGTCTGAAGACTCCAGCTTGGAAGACTAAACCTCTGGTCCTGGTGACCAACCCAGATTGGATGTACTGTACATATAATCTATATCATAGGAAAACTGTACTTTTATTGTTACTGCTCTCTCACCAGAGGTTTAGTCTTCTGAGCTTTCAGACTCATGCTGAAAAATTCTGGTGAGAGAGAAATTCATTTAGGATGGGCTCCAGCACCAGTCCAAAAGCTCAGAAGTCTAAACCTTTAGTCCCGGTGTCTGACCCAGATTGGTGTTAATGCTGAAGCGAACCTGGCTGAAGCCATCTTGTGCTGCCTCATAGCTGCCATGAAGGCTGAGAGGGGGAAGGGAGGGGGGAAGTAGATAGCCCAGCTAACAGTCAAAACAAAAAGTTTTCATGTGGGAACCAAGGTCATCATAACAGATGGCTGTTGAAGGAGGACACAAGCCTGCCAGCTATATTCATTGGACAATGTGACAGGTGACACCTGGGAGGGGGGATTTTGACTCTTTTAATTAGGAGAAAACCCTGGAAACTTTTAGAGTTGGGTTTCACTGGCTGTGCCGATATGATGTATCCAATAAACATGTTCTTTGAGCAATCTACCTGCTTGGAGTTCTGCTTTCAATGGGTGAGTTACTTGGAATGCTGACAAGTGGATTTGCCTTCGTTCGTATATTTACTACATGATGCAAAAAGTATGTCTGTCCTTTCCTCCATTCCCTTGGCATATTCCTTACAAACTTTAAAGCATGCTAAAAAGTTTCAGATAGCCAAGTTTCAAAATAAATTGCCTTTTGAATTTAGTTTTAACTGGTGGATCATGAATAAGAATTTTAAGGTTTTCTTCAATTTTTAGATTTACATCGAAATCTAAAATTGAGGAAAACTTAAAAACCTTAACTTAAACTCAATATTTCAGAACTTAAACACCTTAATTTACCCACCGCCAACCTCGAATGACAAAATCATTGATTTACAGTGGATTAATTCATGTTTTAATGAGTTACTAAGAGTTATAGGCAATTTTCTTCTACCTGATTGAGCTTTCTGCTGCTTTTCAATCTTCTCCAGTCTCCCTAGCAAAGAATCAATTTTTGTTTTGATCTGCGTTAATTCCTTCTTGATTGTCTGCAATTCATCTGATTTCACTGAAAGTGAAAAAAGAATAGAACGGCAATAATAAAATGGTATATTATTATTCCTTTTAGGAAGAACACATCTTCTATTAAGTAAAGAATACACTGCTAATAAAATAAACATTTTTGGGGGGAGGATAGTCACTTACACATCTAATTACCCTTGGTTATTTTTAAAACTAAAGAAGTTAGTTCACAATGTAGGTTTGAACTCACATTTTGATCCTGATGAAGAAGCTCCACTTGATATAGACCTTGATGTCCCTTTCATGGAGAAGACTCCTTTTCCTCTGCGAGTTGCTGTGACTGTTACTCGTGGGCGTTTCAATGGAATCACAGCACGAGGTGGGGCAGGAACCCGGCTGTGGTAATCAAATAACCTTAAGAGAAATAGAAACAGAGGCTTCATAATGTTCAATTGTAATTTTATGTTAGATTTTGCATACTAAATTCTGCTCTTTCTTATAAGGAATCTGGCCTCCAAAATCTCAAAAGGGTTAGTGAAATTAGATTTCAACAGTTCATCAATAAGCATATTTATATTTCATTACAGTCAATGTGTTGCTGTTTTAGTAATGAAGAACATCATTACTAAACTGACTTTACCGTAAGTGAACATTTTTATCTACATAATTTTATTTCAGCCAACTAATTGTGAAAGTATTAAACTCTACTTTCCCAGTACTCTCAGACATCATGGCCTTCTATAATATCTCTACATATACAGAGTATATAGCTAAGCTGAAACATATTCACAAATTAACAGAAGTATCTTTAACTGACAAAGAAAATGATAAGAACTTCAAGTATTTTGGAGAATGATAAACGTCTTTCCTTGATACAATCCCATTAACTTCTAACCAAATTTTAACTGTTTATGGGAATAAACAGTTAATAAGTTTGCACTTATATCATACTATCAACTTCAAATCATATTGGTTTTAAACATATGGTTGTCATTAGATAAACATGCATAATTCTGTGCATACGGTCCTTGAACAAGTTAGAATTGCTTATGGGTAAACATGCCCCCAAATGATTTACATATATATGAAAAATCAACAGGAGATGCCAGTACAGAAATACTGTATTTCTGATTTGTAGTGTATATGTTTGAAAATTTTTGCAATATATCTAAGTAGCCTGGCTTGTCTTTTTCTATAATGGTACTAATATTCTGTACTAATATTTATATGCACACAGAGTTCCCAGCACAACTATCAGCAAAGCTCTGTAGCTCTGTTCATGGTTAGAAGAGCTTGGCTGAGTGAAAACCTTGTCCAAAAGGTAGAACAACAACAGCTGACAGCTTATTAAACTGACAAAATCTGTTTTACATATAAGTAACTAACTATAATTAATTTAATTGAAGGATATTTAAACTTAACCATAATTAAGACTATTAAAAATGTACATCAACATATGCATTAAAGCAAGTTTATCCTTTCATCTAAAGCAGGGTTGTCAAACTTGATTTCATTGAGGGCCACATCAGGGTTGTGTTTGACCTCGGGGCTGATGAGGGTATAATGTCACTCATGTTGGGGGTGCCTGTGGTGGTCTGAGTGCTCTGCCACAAAAACGGGTTCCTGGGCCCCATTTTCGGCCATGATAGCAGCCTGCAGCCCTTTGCCAGTGAGTTCAGGGGCCAAGAGGGCTGCAGGAGGCCAATGAAGCAAAAGATGGAACCTGTGTGCAGCCATCCCAAGCTTCGTTTTCGCTAACAGAGCCACTGTGGGCTGCCACTTTGCTGTTTCCAGGGCGGCCCCATGGGCCAGATCTAAGCATCCCACAGGCCGGATCTGGTCTGCAGGCCTTGAGTTTGACACCCCTGATCCAAGGATCTATCTAAAAAGCCTTTCCTATTGACTCAGTTCAATTTTCCCACAATTCCTGATGTTTTCTGAGAAAATTAATGCCCTTTTCCCAACCTCTTATAATAAATAAAAATGCAGTTCACATATGCAAAGACAGGAACAAAGATATACATACCGACTGTAGAAATCATCTCTGTAATAATCATAATCAAAGACATAACCACTGCAAGAAGAGCAAAGAAAATCCCATGAAGAGATGAGGCAAATTATATTAGTTAATAATAATTTGTAAGGCATGAATCACAATAAGAATTTATATCTCAGTTTGGTCTTATAGTTAGTTAGAAACCAGGAGACTTTGAGTTCTAATCCCATCTCAGACATGAAAGCTTTCTCTTTGGCCCAGTCACTTGTTCTCAACACACCTGACTTCACAGATGGGAAAATAGGAGAAAGGAGAATTAGATATGCTTGCCACTGGTGATTGTGCTTCTTTGGAATCCATTGGACATTAATGGATGTCCAATGGATTCCAAAGCACAATCACCAACCTAATCCTAAGGGAGACTCCCCCCAAAAACCAAGACACAGAACAGGACAATGGCATCGCCCTCCTCCCTTACATCAAAGGCACCACAGATAAAATCAGCAAAATTCTCCACAAACACAATGTCAGGACAGCCTTTGGCACTGACCAAAAAATAACCAACATCTTAAGAAACCCCAAAGACAAGATCCAGCTAGAAAACCAAGGAGTTTATAAAATACCGTGCAAAATTTGCCCAGCCACATACATTGGACAAACCAACAGGAGAATAAATGCACGAGAACACAAGAACGCAGTCAGAAAAGAAGAAAAACTTCCTCCCTTTTCCAGCACCTTAAAGCCACAGGACATGAAATTGATTTTGAGGGATCCAAACTTATCTCCAATACTGAACACTTCAACAAGAGAATAATTAGGGAAGCCATCGAAATAGAGAAACACCCCATAACATGAATAACGGGATGATACTTCCCGCCTACCAGACATCTGGAAACTAGCCCTAATCAACAAACGAGTCCAAGCCATGAAAACCAACACCAGACCCAAAATAACACATGATGCCACCACCAATCTCCTTCACCAGACTCAAACCCAAGCCCACGCCACAGATGAAAGGCAACCACCATCCAGAAACCAGACCATGGCTGCAACACCAGCTGCTACACCCCCCTCCGACCCCCAAACTAAGCAAACTGACACACGCTATAAACACATAGCCAGACCTCAAACTCGGAGCCAAACCAAGGCCCGGAATGTCACATCACAGTCTTCTACCCAGGATACTACATCACAGAACTCAGGAGATTACAACACAAAACATCAGGAGGTTGCAACACAGACAACGACCCAGGAGATTACAGCACCACACCCAGGATGTCACAACAATAGAACTCAGAAGGTCATCACACAGCCCATTACCCAGGTCGTTACAACACAAAAGGCTGAGAGACACACAGCCAGCACCTCAGCCACACAGGGTCTCAGGAAAAAGCCATCCAATCTGCATACATCAACTCCATCAACCAATCAAGAAGTAACAACACAGCCAACTCTGGAGTTTAAAAGGGAAAAACAGCCACTATCACACACTTCTCCCAGAAGAACGAAGCTGAAGACACCAGCCTGAAGATGACGGATGAGATTTTGTTGAAACGTTGCCAAGGTATTCTCAATCTTACACACACCCACACATATACATACACACACACACACACATATATATATGGCTGTGGCCAACCAACCCGCTTACAACAGAGCCAGCACACCACACCTCCCCTCCAGTATTTATAGAGAGAAGGCAGCTCAGATCACGCTTTGCTGGCACAAGCACAAAGTTGAAGACACCAGCCTGAAGATGGCGAGTGGGATCTAGTCGAAACGTCGCCAAGGTACTCTCAATCTTACACGGGACAAGACCCGAATACACCAAGACCTACATACCTTTACCCGTGAAAATCTACGAAAACATATATATATATATATATATATATATATATATATATATATATATATATATATATATATATATATATGTTTTTCGTAGATTTTCAAATATCTTATTAGTCTTGTAAGATTGAGAATACCTATTCTCAATCTTACACGGGACAAGACCCGAATACACCAAGACAGACAGACAGACAGACAGACAGACGGACGGACAGACAGACAGACAGACATACATACATATATATAACTGTGTATATCTGATGAATTTGTTAAAAGTTACAGAAATCTTGATTGTTTTTGCTGCCAAAGATAAATAGCACTTAATTTGCAACAAGCTAATAGTTGTAATAAATGGACACATTATAAAGTGAAACATGATTCTTTCCAAACATAAGTAAAGTCTCATTTGTTTTGCACTATTTAGTTCTTGTACCTGATTAAACATTCACATAAAGGATTCTATGAGGATCAGAGACATGAAAATTATTAATTCATCTACAATCATGCAATGTACTGCTCACTGAATTATTTTGCTCATGATGAACAACTGCAATTACCCCAGACTGAATTTTGCAAAACTACATTTCTATTTCAAGCAGGAAAAAGATAATATTCTCATACTACGGCATAAAAACTATTTAGGAGAATTCTGCATTCAGAGAAAATGGACTGCCATCAAATGAAACCCATCAAGATTACAACTAGAATGTTTGAATCTGAAGCCACAGTAAAGCCTAAGGATGTATAACGCATGAGTTGTTACAATTGAGAGAAAGAAAAAAATAGAAATGTGCAACAATGACCACAATAATTTATGAAGCTGTTTATTACTGGTATAAAAAGTATGTGCCTGGCATCTCATCTTTTTCTGTTGTACTTTACGTTCTGGGTCCTTGACTAAGGTTGGGCTAGGTTTCTCTCACTGGGGCTAGGACTGAAGAGAGGGTGGCACCTATCTGTGAAAGATGCTTGGTTATAACTTCTGAATATCCACCCATAGGAAATTTAGGATTTTGTGGATGGAGGCTGCTGTTGCAGAAGTTCCTTTCCCTAGACCAGTGCCTCACAACCTTTTGCGCACCAGAGATTCATTCTATGGAAAGAGGTTTTTCCATGGATTGGAGGGGACGTTGTTTAGCATGCTGTCTGCATCCTGCAGATGCAACTTCACTTGTTTGCATCATCCAGTTTCTGGCATGTGCAGCCTGGAGTTGGTCGATAGACTAGGGACCCCTGCTCTAGACCAAACAGATAAATCAATTTCTTCTTCCAAAGATTTCAGACAAAGATTGCACTGCCATTATCTTGACCTCTGGGTCTTTGAGGTTTTCCCTGTCTTCATTTTTTATAGGCCTAAAATGTGCTATTTTGGGAGCATCAATGGGATTTTCAGCATGTCCTGGGCCTCTTGAGGCAAAGTATACAGTTTGGCAGCTTGTTTGTCACTCTTTGCTTCTCCTAATTGGTCTTAATGACTCGGTTTTTGGGAAATATAGGCATGATGGGAGGTGAGTAGATGGCAGAAAGGCTTTGCCATCAGTAGGGAAGTCCTATGGGTCTTTGAGGCTTAAGATCTTGGAATTTCATGTTACAGGAAAGCAAGAATTTTTCTGAAAACAATAGCTTTTTGCTATTGCCTTTGCTCCTTGGTAAAGTTTAATCACTTGGAGATGCTGTTCCTGGAATTTCCAATCAAGTTGCAAAATCTCATCTCAGCTAGAGGGGTGCTACCTAATGACGTAAGAAGTAAACAAACATATTTATAATAAAATTAGATGAAGGATGCTTAAGATTATCAGCTGTTTTCCAAGAAATAGGCCAATGATGCTAAGAGCTGGCATAGTCCAATTATTATTTCATATTGATGGCATTATTACTACTATAACTTCACAAGTTATATTACTGTTTTTTCCAAATGGTATATATTGGACAGTTTTCCCAATACAATTAATCATCCAGTTGACATGATCAAAGAAAAAAAATTATACTATGTTTGCACTCAGGTGGGGGAAACGGATATTTTACAATGAATTTTCTGAAACTCCTAAATAACAGAATCTGAGCTCTGTCTGAAAATCTGAAATTTAGTGCATCTCTCACAGCAATACTAGATGAGTTTTTAAAGGAAGATAGAGGCATGATTCTCTTGTGAAAATTTGTCATATTCTTTCCTGTTACAGCCTTCCAATGTTGTGTCCTCCAGGTGTTTTGAATTTCAATTGCCATAAATCTTAGTTAGTTAGTATGGCCTTTGGGAACTGAAATCCATTACAACTGGATAGCATATGATTACAAAAGGCTACTCTAAAATGACGATTCAATTCTCTTAGTGGTATAGGATTAAAGCTGAAACCCATTAAAAATGCAACACTGATTTTCAAATACACAAAAGTGGACTAATCTCATCCTGACTAGGTATACTTTATAACCAAATCCTTAACAGGATTTTGGAGAAGGCTGATTTACATAATCAAATTTAAGTGGTATAAAGTTGCAGATTCTTCTAAACCACTTCATTCCAAAAGTTAAAGTCTCCATTTGATGACAATTATCTTGTTAAGGAAAAAGTAAAATTGGAAGTGGTGGAAAATGTTTTTAACTTGTATGTTAGCTCACTTCAATTTAACATCTTTCCACTGCATCTGTTAGTGTATTTTTATCTGTCTGACTGTTGTTGTTTTTTCATTCTTAAGCATAGTTATTTTGAGGTTTACATCAGAAGAAGTTAAAATATATGTGAAAAAGAAAGCCTAAAAACCACCCACTCTACCTCTACTGGTAATTACAGACTTCCTATACCATTAACAGATTTGACATTCTGCTTTTTACAAAACTAAATTGGAGGATTATTTTTAGTGAGTTTTGGTCAGCTTTTTAATTGAAAAATTGCCTTTGAAGTGTTTGTTGTTCAGAGGATCATCTGCAAGAAAAGACCTTTTATATGTCTTAGGGCTTCTGTCCAAGGAACGATGAGAATACAGGACAACACAGATAAACCTCCAAGTAGCCTCAACAACTCTCTGAAAGAATGCCAATGACCAGCTGTCTGCAAGGAGTATAAATCCTTTCATTCCCTACTATCCAGTCAGAGCTGAAGAAGCTTCTTGAATAAGAAGCAAAACATCTTCAAAGAAAAATCAGAATATCCAGTTGGCTCTTGAAAAAAACACCTTTGGGACAACCATGACCTGGATGACTGAGAATCTCCATAGACATCTGGTATTTATGTTATTTAAGCTGTGATAACAATACTGATAAATAATCAGGATCTTGATTCTTTGATAAGACTATTTTTTAGACAAGTAAGCAATGGGAAATGATATTGTACTGATTATACATATAGGTATTCCTTGACATACGACTCCAATTGGGACTGGAATTTTTATCATAAATCATGGTGGTTACAAGTCAAAGTACTTGACTGGACTCAATTTTATGACTCTGTTTATGGTGGTCATTAAGTGAATCAGTTGCAGCAACTGCAATTGCTGTCACATGACTATAGAATGCTGCAATCAGCTGTAAATGCAAGCTAATGACCAAGTGTCCAAAATGCAGACATGTGACTGTGGAGGGGGCACACATTTTACAATGGCTGTAAGTATGTTTTATGGGTTGTTAAACATCTGGTCATAAGTCAAGGACTGAAAACTTCTGAAAAAGATATTCTGCCTCAAATATTCTACATTTTTCTACTCATTACTGAAGATCTCCAAAAGTAAATGAAATACTACCACTACTCCTTTTGAGCTGAAAGCTACTGCATATAACTATGCAGTTATTTTTTTCTAAAATTAAACCAAAATGTTCTTACTCACCCAACAGAAAGGAATGGTTCTTTTGACTCAAGTCTGTTAAATAAAATAATAAAAATAGTTAAATTTGCTGAAAAAATAATGCAATGCACAAGGTTTACATTGTATGTTGTAGCTACTCAAGATAAAGACCTTATAATATCCAGAATTCAAGGTGTCACAAAGGCCCAGTACCCCAACAATCCAAGTTAATATTCTGGAGTTTGTGAGCGCCTTTCCTCATTTCAGAACCATGATTTTGAAAGCAGCAGCTTATGTCTAGTTCCCTTACAAGAGATAAATAATTACCATTGCTAGATCTGTCACTTCCCAGATCAGTTTATCGAATCAGCAGATATACACTCTGCTAACCCTAATTTGTCCATGGTGCCATCTCAGCTATAGTTTAGAAGTCCTCCCTTCCTCCCTCCTTTCTCTGAAAGACAACACTTTTTTCCACAGAATGACAATTTAAGCCTTATCTTCTTGCTAGCAGAGGTGTAAATAATCTTTTCTGATGACTTGTTACCTATGACCAAGAAAATCCAGGATCCGGTGTTAATTTTGAAGGATACATTGAAACGGTCTAATATTCTAATTTATTTCTTTAGACTATTGTGAGGGTCAAAGAGGTTGGAGAGATCTTGAACTCTTTGGTGGAAAACAAAAAATAAATAACTTTTCCAGAAGATAATCAAACCACCACTTTTAGAAATATGTAATGAATATAAATGATAAGATTTCACTAGGTTGCTAATAAATGCAATTGGGTATGTGTTTCCCTGGAAAAAATAAGAGATATTTTATGTGTGATGGCCTGTGGATAAAACTATAATTAAAAACAGTTTGAAATCCATTCTTATGAACTGAGATTCAATTTGCTCAAAATATGGCTGGCCTCAGTATGACCCTCTTTGAGTGTAAATGGTTTCAAGACATTTGTGGTGATACAGTAAATTATTTCAAAAAAAATCTTAGGCAAAGGAGGAACACAATTATCTATTGGCCTTTCATTTAAATTGATCTTTAAATTAGTAATTCAGTGCTATGAAGCTAAAATAAAAATGTTGAAGTCAAACTGGTATATGGAAGAGTATATACTCTTAGGATGGTATTTATGCATGTAGTATCCATGGTAATTCAGAAACACAATTTTCTCAGAATTCTTCATGAACATCAATACTACATAATTTTCATGCAATTGTTACCCATCCCCTTTTTAATACAGACCAGCGTTTTTCAACCTCAGCAACTTTTAGCCTTGCGGACTTCAACTCCCAGAATTCCCCAGTAAGCATTAACATTGGATTGAGAAACTGCACTAAACCATGAATTGCTAGAGCCTGCTTCCGATTTCTTTTGCTATTTCCTTTGGAACCTGATCTATAGTTGCTTCTGACCTGAAAACACAGTTGCCTCTCCTTTTCTGGAGGAGAGAAACACGTTCATTTGCTGATTTAGTTTGGCTCGATTCAGATCTGACCTCTGACCTTTTCAATTAACCATCTTCAGACCTGAATTTGTAGGGCACTGGCAGCACTACAGAGTGAAGCACAGCAGAATTGGGCAGAAACTGGGTGAGCTGGAATTTAACCAACAGTCCCTTTCCCTATTTTGTTGTCCTCTCCTTTATCTATGTAACGAATCATCTTTATCAAGCAATTCTCTGTTCCAAACTTTTGAGTTTGGAACAATAGTAACTGATTTAATAGACATTTCAGTAATAATTGTAACCATATAATTTGCATCAAGTATTTGCACCAAGACAAATTCCTTGTGTGTCCAATCACACTTGGCCAATAAAGAATTTGATCTATAATAAGCATAATTATATTGGCACACATTTAGGGTATATGAGAAGACTGTATTGAAAAAAATATATCAGGAGAATTATACAAATACCTTATTCTATTTTTCCCTCCACTGGATGGATTAGTTTGTCTAATTATCAATGCCAAATCCAACCTGTAAATCAGATCGAAATGGATCCAGATGTGTCTGGGGTGACATGGTGAGCATCTGCTGAAGCACCTTCATTATTATTTTATCACAAAAGATGGGAGGGGTTAGAATAAAAAGTCATGTGGGAGTTGATGAAACGATCTGATGCTAGGATGTTTATTGTGTTATAAGCTAACAGATGCATTCCTGAAAGTTTAATAGAATAGCTGCTCGGAAGACTCTTTTGAAATACTTCTGACCACAGAGGCCCATTGGTTAGCAGAGGTCTTCTTTGTATATTGTTCCAAACTATGGAACTTTTTAAATATAAAATTGCATTGAAATAAATTGTTTCTGAGACTCAGTAACCCTGGGAGCTTTAACCTGTACTAAAAGCAGTTGTCTGGAGACCCAATAATTCATATGATCTCTCAAATATTCTTTCTTCTAAAATGAAAAGTACAAAAGAGAGGTCTAGGAAATGAAAGAAGTAGTTACTGGCAGCTGGTCACTATTTCTTGCTTAACACATCTGAGCTCTCCTACTCATGAGTAGGATAAAATAGATAATAGTCTCCCATCAGGCAGTTCAAACTTACCTAGAATTGACCTATCTCATAAAACATTTGGAGTGCTGAGTAATTAACTGAAATTGCATTGCCTCAAACATCTGAGGAACTCTATATGTGGCTGTAACTCTGACAAACCTATCATACATAGAGATTTCATTCAGGTGACAAGAAGTTGAAGAATTAGATAAGAGTCATGGTGCACAGTGGTTAGAATGCAGTATTGCAGACTAACTCTGTCCACTGCAGGAGTTCGATCTTGACTGGCTCAAGGTTTTACTCAGCCTTCCATTCTTCCAAGATCAGTAAAATGAGGACCCAAATTCTGGGGGCAATATGCTGACTTTGTAAACTGCTTAGAGAGGGCTATAAAGCATTATGAAGCAATATATAAGTCTAATTGCCATTATTTAATTTGTAAAACATATCTTTACTGCTTGAAACCAGCCAAACTCTAGTTAGTTTACAGAAATGTCAATCTTTAGGGGCTAAAGGAATGGTGCCAGTGGGTATCCCTGTATATATGGTTTAGGTGGAGAAGTCCTGAAAAAGGCTGAAGGAAGCATGGCAAGAGAGGTTTTGGACTGAAATCAAGCTGCAACTTCTAAAAAAAAAGAAAAAAGAATGCTACGGGTTGACACCATTTATTTCCAGCAAGACTTCTCTGCCAAGGGGTAGCCAAATAGTCAGATATTCAACAAGGGTGAATATTTTACCAAGAAACATTCACTAAAACTTCAAAAAACACTTCATAGGTTCTTTAATCAATCAGATAGCTTACCTGTAGAGAGCAGAAAGTGGTCGCTTAGTTCCCAGCTTAGGTCTGTATGGTTTTGGCTCCCCTGCCATGTTAATGTCTGAAAATAAGCATGTTGCACACCCGAATTAAAATGCAGCATTGAGAGAAAGAGACAGGGAGATCATATGTAATAATGTATAACAATGGAGGGAGTATTGTAGGAACAAGTTGGCTCTTCGTCTGCAGATTATCGCTTTGGTCTCTCACACTCTATATTTTGGTTTATGCATAGATCAGACCTTAAGATCTAGTTCTTCAGGCCTAAAAAACAGAACATCCTTTTTGGTTTCCAGGAGAAAGTGGTGCTGTAGCTATTTCATTTGACTACCAACATTGTCACCTTTCCCAAAATTCACACAAATTTCAGAGACAAAAAATGTTTTTGATAAAACATTCAGAGGAAGAAAGCTACTAGATATAAGGATCTCTATTTTTCACTTTATAAACAATGATATGAACTTTATATCATAAAATTGTACCTGTCAATCATTTTGACCTAAATTGTGTGATTATTATCTTGCTTCCTTTTTTTGTTTTTGAAAAAAGTTTTATTATTTTAGACAAACATACACAGAAAAAACATATGGTATGCCGGTAGGTTAAAACTCCTTGTATATCTTTTCCATTCTCATCTATTAATTATTTTTATATATTCTCACATACAAAATATTCCATATTTTTAGATTAATTTATCTTATAACACTTCGTATTATCATCCCAGAACCATTCCCAGCAAACAAATGCATACAGACAAATATAAAAACAAAAACAAAAATTCTTTTTTGAGAACAGTATGTTACCGGACCCTCCTTTCTCCATGCGACTATAATTTCAATTATACACTCATTTTGTATATTCTATTCCATTTATCATAGCAAATTCCACTATTTTCCATAATTTTCCCCTTCTCTAGCTTCTATAGTCTTGCTTCAGTTATTTCATCATTCCATCATTTCATTAATTACATTTTTTTTCAATTTTTGCCAATCAATATTATTACACTTTTGTCTATCTTGTTTAGAATTTTATATTATCTTATAAAACATATTTTACCCTGTAATTACTACCCTAAAGGATAAGACCTCGATCTCTTCTAACCAATTATTATTTAACTTTTATATTTCACCTTTACCATTATTACCTCTGTTACCCTCTATTTTATATCATCTAGCCATTATTAATCAGATTCTGCTTGGTACATTCCTACAAATATCCATTAGATTCTTTACAAGAGAAAAAGAAAAAGAAGATTATGCATACGTATAACAATAATAATTAAAGTAATTATTTCTTTTGAAGTTCAATTCAGCCATTGTTAATATTTATCTCCTTCATTTCTATTTAAGGTATTTCCATTTTATTACCATTTAATATCCATATCACACCTTTCGCCGTGAGTTAAAGACCTGGTTATTTGACCAACCCGGGCTGTGACCTCCTCTGGCGGAGGGATGGTTTTTAAGGTTTTTATAGTGTTTATATTTGGACTTATAATCTAATTTAATTGTTTTTTTAAGTATCTATTGTTTCATGTTTTAGTTGTAACCAGTCTTCGAGATGGGGGCATATAAGTTCAAATAAATAAATAAATAAATAAACTATATTTCATCATCAAGAAGAAAAACAGTATTAAAACGTTCCATACTTCTTATAATTTCCATACTTTCTCTTTAAATTGTTAGAGGCTTTATTCTCTTTCCTTCTTTACCTCTTTTACTTATTAACACTTAACCATATTTATCTCATGTACCCTTGCAGAATCTTCTCAGTAACTTAAATTAACCATTGTCTAACTGTTGGATTTTAATTTTATGTATTTTCTTGCTGTTGCTCATCTTGGTTCAATTTTTACCACTTTCTCTTCTTGTCAACTCCCCTCTTCTTCTCCTTCCCATTTTTCCCTTTTATGTCCAATTTCCCTTCTGAAATCCTACCTTATGGCTCCTTGCAGTATTATAACTATTTCCCATTTTATCCTTTTTTGATTGTTGCCTCCAATCTTAGATTTTAACTCTCTTTCCTCTTTTCCCCTTTTTCTTCCCCTTTTCTTAACCCATTTTAGAGTCATTTGATCATTGAAGATGGCTTCTTCTTCTTTGTCCTGCCATTCTTGTTCATCTGATGCTTCCTGTAATTTTCTATATTTCAGGATCTCCATTTCTATCATTTTACCTCTTCTTTAATGTCTTTAAATAGTGTTTTAGTTCTTCAAAAGTGATGACATTCTGAAAGAGATTTTTCCCTTTTAAAGCAACCCCAGATGACTTTAATCCTTCGCTAAGATCCTCTAGCCAGGAGTTCTCCGATAATCCACAGCCGTTTCTTATTTTCTTTTTCACTTTCAGTTTTCGGGCTTGGCTTGCACGAGCTTCCTTTACTATGTACTCTTTTCACGTCTTGTGAATCCACCTCAATACAATTTAACTCCAGGTGGTATCCTTTGTTTCCAGACTCCACCCTATTTAATCTCTTTTTCCCCTCTGTTTTCTATCTTTGACTCTTTTAAAAGAATTCTTTAAAGTTATTCAAAAGTCTTTATCACATGGTACTTTATTTTCAGCTGAAAGCAGCCTATTAATATCCAAGTGAATCAATGTCCAATTCTTGTATCTTGAAAAAGAGACCAATTTTCCCTTCTTAACCCTTTCATTCAGCTGTAAAAGTCTTTTAGAGATAGCATTGTTTTTAGCTGTTTAAATTCCCGATACCTTTAATAGTTGTTTTCAATTGCAAGCCCAGTATATCACACTTTCTCCTTCAAGCTTCCTCCTGCACATTCTTTTCCGTTCGAGTTCTTCTTTGAGGTGGCCATTTCTGACCAGCCACTTCTGCCGCCTTCGGGAAAGGGGAAAAAAAACCAGCTGGGGAGAAGAGATGCGGCTCTCCTCAACCCTGCTGGCAGCTCCCCAACCTTCACCACCTCTACGGGGTGGTTTCAACCCCAAAGCCAGCCGGCTTGGGGTCTCCAGCGGTGAGCACGGATCAAAACTGCGCACAGTCGCAGATTTTGGTCTGTTCACGAAGAGGCTCAAAACAGGAAGTCCATCTTGCTTCCTTTTAATAGTTCTGTTCAGGCAAATATTTTTGGCAAAGAGAAAATATTATCTTCAAATGGGAAGAAAGATAGAGAACCACATAAGGGAGAATAAGAATTATAATAATAATAATAATTTATTCGACTTGTATGCCGCCCTACTCCCTAAGGACTCAGGGCGGCGAACATTAAAACAAAGCAAATTTACAATAAAAAAACTATTAAATAGAACAAGTCAAATACATTAAAACATTAAAATAACCGCCCCCCGGGGTCATTCCAGGCCGGGTCATTCCAGGCTGGCCTGTTGAAACAACCAGGTCTTCAGGTCTCAGCGGAAGGAGCGGAGATCAGGGGCCAAACGGAGATCCACGGGGAGCTGATTCCAGAGGGCGGGCGCTCCCATGGAGAAGGCCCTAGCCCTGGGGACCGCCAGCCGACAATGCCTGACCGACGGTATCCCAAGAAGGCCCCTCCTATGGGAGCGAACAGGGCGATCGGAAAGTGATGCTGGCAGGAGGCGTTCCCGCAAGTACCCTGGACCCAAGCCATTTAGGGCTTTGTAAGTTGTTACTAGCACCTTGAAGGTGACCCAGGAAACCGGCAACCAATGCAAGTCGCGCAGGAGGGGTGTAACATGGGAGTATCGGGACACTCCCCTCACAGCCCGCGCGGCCGCATTCTGCACCAGCTGTAACCTCCGGGTCGTCCGCAAGGGCAGCCCCATGTAAAGAGTGTTGCAGTAGTCGATTCTGGAGGTGACGAGCGCATTAGTGACTGTTCGAAGGGCATCTCGGTTCAAATAAGGGCGGAGCTGGCGAACCAGCCGAACCTGGGCAAAAGCACTTGCTTATAAAACATCACAGCATAATAAATCACCCACAATAATTTTCTTACAAGCAGGAACTTTTAAAGGGAGTTCCCAAAATTAACAAATGGAAGACTGTAATATCTATTTCTCTGATATTATTCTAACCACAAATTTCTATTATTATTATTTTTTTAAAAAGGGGAAAAAATTAAAAAAAGAGATGAAGATGGTGCTTAATTTCCTTCTATGTCACTGAATAATGAGCCAAAAATAAATAAAATAAATAGTTAAATAAATATTAGAAAATCAATTTCAAACTAATATTTGTGGAGTTTGTGGTTGCATTCTCTGATTCCTTTAGAACTTGGGGCAGTATACGATTTCACATGAGTCTAGTTAATAAGTTATAATATCTATATACATTATCACGTGAAGAGTTTAAATTAGTTGTGTTTAAATTAGTTGAATGTATATTTACTAAACAAATTCATTTAATTTTTTTTAATGGTTACAAATAGAATTTTATATTGAAGAACTCTAAGAAACCTTTTTCATCCATGCAGAAGTACCAGATTAGTAGGCGTTTCTCTACTGGTTGGTGATATGAAGAAAGAGACAAATGTATTATTAGACAAACAAAACAATTATTACCTTGGCTATTATGAATGTCACATTTCTATACAGCAGAAATAACTTTGAAAAGATTTAAGTAGCAGATTTAAATCAGCGCTGTTTAGGTTAGATAAGGAATAGGTAGATAGCATCTTAACTCAATAGTTGATAAGATCTTTTCAATCTCATTTTCTGCAGTTTCTAGGCCTTATAAGACTGAGAATTCATTTATATCATTTGACAAACATATGAATCTGAGTCTTTATTCAGCTTTCTGCATAGATTTATTCTTTGTGTATAAGAACTATATGTTTTGATTCTCATTACAAGTCACTAGAAAACATTGGTGGACAGTAAGAGATTGCTATATTTAAATTTATTCTTGCATTCACTGTTCTAAAAGAAAACATTTCATTTGAACTTTCTCTTTCTGAACTTCGTTTTTCATTTATCTACCCCAAATTTATCTGGTTTTGATTCTTCACATTTCTATTGTTAATATATACAACTACTTTGCATATTAGTTATTGTTATCCCTGAAATAAGAGGCTTAGTCTCCTTCTGTTAGATTGGACCAATGTCTTAATTTGCACTACATAAGATATTGCTTTATGTTATTGTCTACTAATTGACATTTTCAGTCACCAATTTGTTTTGTTTGTCTTTGATATGCCCTGTTTATATTGTTTTTAATTTGGTTGCAAACTGCCCAAAGTCATTTGTGAGTTGGGTGGACATACAAGTTGAATAAATTAATAATGTAGAACTTTGTATTTTGTATGTTACATGTATATTTTGATATGTGGTTTGAAGAGTTGGACATAAGAAAAATGTTGGTATGATTTGTAACTAGAGAACATTTAACTTCTAAAAGACATTTTGCCTCATCAAAATATGATTTTTAAAAATTATGTGGGGAATTTGTTTGACTAAAGCCACACAGTAATGAGATTTTTGCAGGGTAAATTTAATTAGCTATATGATACACTGCATTTTTAAATAAATTTGTTACCTTAAAGGTTAACAAAAGGTTAAATCTTCTTCTCAGATATATCTGTGAGGATTTTAAAGCTATGTTATTAAAAAATCTAATAATTCTCTCAATATTACAATAAATGATAGCGGAATGTTTTACCTGTGCAAGACATCTATATGGAGTTTGTGAACCATAATTACAATGGAAATTTCATTCAGTGACCTTTTATTATAATTGGTCCCTTCCACAGATTTTTAATATGGCAGTTTTAAGGTCACTTATTCCCAGTATACAAATTTATGGCTTGGTAATATGTTGGAAACATGCAATATTTATGAAATTGGAAGAAAAACTATTTTAGACATAGCATTAAACTCTGTATTTTTCCTCATATCAATCATTCTTTTTCAGTAAATACTTGATTATATTTTTATATTCTTAGGCATTAAGGATTTATATTAAGGATTTCCCAGAATTCACAGGTCTTCTGGAAAACATAAAATCTTCACCCCCGCCTCAATTTTGATGGCTCAATATGAGGCAAACTGTTAATAGATTTCATAATATCTTTGATTTTATTCCTGAATTAGTCAAATAAAATTTAACAATTTCTTCAGAGTTTAGATGTCTACCAACATTTCTTTCATATAACACTGAACTAATCAGATGAGTGGTTGAGAAACACTGACACTGAGAACATGACACATTTTACAAAATATAATGAGGTTGAAAAATTGTAAGCTGGGAATTGTTTTTAGAGTTGTTTAAAGTGTAAACTATTTTACCAACACCACTATTACCTTTTTGAAGTACAGAAGGCCAACAAGACCTATGATATAATTCCACAAATAATATGGAAAACATAGGTGAAGCCTGGAGAATTTTGCTCAGTAACAATGCCTTCTTTTTGTGTCTTTCTTTCAATTTTCATAAAATGTGGGCATATTGTACAACAGAGCTTCAGTGATGTTGATTTCTTGAGAGCCTCTCATCTTTGTTCTGTAATGTATTTAACTCTGGTTTTCTTTGACAATGATGACTCTATTCAGTTCTGTGTTTTGCTGTCCAGTTTTAACAATGCTACTTAGGTTTGGAATAACTTAAGTGTTGGCCTACACTGTGGTGTTAAATTCTTTCTAAGAAGGGAGTCTTCTGCAGTTTACATTGTGGACTGGAGTATATTTTTCTGCATGATACGAAATAAAACAATATATGTAATCCTTTTATCCCCAAAATATTTCAAAATACCTGTTTTTAACTGCTTTGTTGTGCTGATATTTTTCTGGATTTTTATTATCTCCATTTAAAAGAATACTATTGGACTATTTGGCCAAATATTTATATATTATTTCTCTAATTATTGATATCCTTTCAAATCCTATCAGAAAGAACATTAAAATATATTCCAGTAATAACAAAAAATCAAACGATGCAAACATCAAGTAATTCCTTATTTAATTGGAGAATGGATATGACTTAGTGCAACACACACACAAAACATCTAATATCACATAAGTTATGGCCTGGCATTGTGGACATTTTTTTAACATATATGGAAGTTCTCAACATGCTGAAACTAGCTTTAATTAATACTAATTAACTTACAGCAGATTGCCCGCTTTTGGGACCTTCTACCTTCAATTTTTGCACCATGTAATTTTACTTGAATTAAGGATGTACATATTTTTGGCAAAACAGATACTTGTTTTTGAAATAGAGTAATAAAAAATAACAGATTATCTTCCACAGTATTTCTGATATCTATATAACAGAACTGCATGAATTTTCTCCTGGAACCTTAAGCGCTTAAATTGAAATGGTGTTACCGTGTTTCCCCGAAAATAAGACACTGTCTTATATTTTTTTTGGCTCCCAAAAACACACTAGGTCTTATTTTCGGGGTAGGTCTTATATATTTATGGTGCCAAATAGTGGGTGTGAGTGTGTAGGGGGGGGGTGTTTCTCGGGTGCATGGCTGCTCCCTGAAAAGTCTTCCTGGAACTGGAGATTTACACTAGGTCTTATTTTCGGGGTAGGTCTTATATTAGGCAGGTTTAGAAAATAGTGCTAGGTCTTACTTTCGGGGTAGGTCTTATTTTCGGGGAAACACGGTATTACAATTTGATGTAACAGGTTCAAATTTGGTGCAACAGGTTGAAAATTTATAAAGTAGAAAGGTTTATCAATATATTCCGTTATAAACCTGTAATAGCCAATGCTCATTTTATGAATTGTAAACCATTGGTTTATATATTGTATTTAAATCTTTTTACTGTCTCAATGTACAGTAAATGGCTGGCAATACTGGAAGTCCAGATGGCATGAACTCTTTTTACTATTTATTGCAACATCCAAGAAAAGGTCTCCACAAAATACACCTAAATTATCCTTGTATTTCAAGCTGTGATCCATATTTTGAACTGCAAATTTAGCTTCTGAGAATTTCTACTGAAATATTAAAGAAAAATAATTTCCCATAACTGACCGTACATACCAGACAGGAAGATATCAAGTTCCATGAAACTGTTTTGCTTTTATTAGACCTTAAATATGTACCATTTAAAGTCAGATGCAAAGTAACAGCTCAAGGAATAGAGGCACTGAGGGCCAGGGATTCATTGAACATATATTTAGCTCAAGAATATTATTTTCATCACCAGAATTACCCTTTTACATGGAAGCTCATGCCTACTTTCTCCCACCAGAGAAAGACACAGTTGCTGCTATTAAATCTTTAAGAAGTGACTAAGTTTTAGTGATCTACAGCAACTCATAGTAATACTCACAAAATCCTCCCCAAATTCTGCTCATCCTTGCCAAACATCTGTGTCACCTCAACCTAGTTACTAAATATTATCTGTGCTTAACTGATGAAATATTATGCAAGGAAATTGAAAAGAATGAAGGTTTTCTCTGAAACACAAGTTGTAATTCTCATTACTCATTTCATTATGGGTACTTCTCTTTTTGTAAATATAATTGAAGCAGTATATCTAGTGGAGAGACTGGCTTATGTTCTCCCAGATATATTCTATGACAATGTTCTGCTTATAGGGCAGGATGGGAGAGTCACAAAAATGTGCTTATGTGTGAAGGAGCCAATCTTACCCAAGTCTTGTAATAATACATTTCTGCCCAAAGTAATTTAAAATCCTGTCAATCTAAGACTTTAGAGCATTGTCTGAAGAATACAGCATTATTATTCCTAAAGTTATCTGTAGTTTATCTGTAGTTAGGGAAGCTTTACTCTTATTCTACATTGTCAAGAGAACTTAGTAGCACTTGACCATTACCAGGGATGGGCTGCTACCAGTTTGCATGGGTTTGTGCGAACTGGTTGTTAATTTTATGGCCAGTTTGGAGAACTAGCAAATCCCAGCCCTGGCTGCCCCTCCCCTCACAGAAATCCCTATGTGACCCACTTTGGTAAGTGTAGGGCCTCTGCAGAGGATGAAAAACATTTTCTGGCCTCCCAAGAGCCTCCGGAACCTGGGGAGGCTCGAGAAAAGCCTCCGGAGGCCAGGGAGGGCAAAAATGCACCCCCCATGACCCGTTTTCGCTTCCAGGGTGGTGCAGGAGGCTGACTAGGCCACGCCCACCCAGCAACTGGGCTGTTAACTGGTTGTTAAATTATTTGAAGCCCACCATTACCCTCCACAATCATGGCAGCATTCAAGTCCAATTATTGTTTTCTGCAAAGGGCTAAAGTTACTTTAACTCTCTAAGAAGCAATTCAGGAATAATTTCTGATGAAAAATATCTCTGAGATATATTATTGTCTCCATTATTTAAGAGTTCCAATTTCCTTGCTTGATAAGTTTACATATTTAAAAGTTTATCATTTACGTGCTATTATGAATTATACCATTGTTCTGTCAGTTTTGCCATGTTATATAAACATGTTTGTAACTTATTTTTAAACAGTAAAAAAGAAAAGTCCTAGTAAAACAGAAGGTTTGTTGGCCACAAGACTGTCCTTGCTGATTTCTAAATTCTGAATAGTCCTTGGCCTTGAGGAGCTGCTAAACTGCACCACTAATGGGAAAGTTCAGGTTTATTTTATTTTATAGAACTTAATTCCATATGACTTTGATCAGCTTAGTTTATAAAATAAAGGACAATAAAAGTATACATAAATTTCTTAGCTAAAAATGGCATCAATTAATACATATGTTTCCAATGATGATGGTGATAAGTGGAAATACACAAATATGATAAGAGAATTTAAAACTGCCATCCTGACTAATTTTAAGTGAAGCTACGTTTCTGAAGTTAGAATTTATTTGGGGTAGA
The DNA here is from genome assembly GCA_009733165.1 of Naja naja. NCBI lineage: Eukaryota > Metazoa > Chordata > Lepidosauria > Squamata > Elapidae > Naja > Naja naja. Next base: position 189,741,188 of record CM019150.1, on the reverse strand, counting down.
AAATCTTAAGGCAGTGTTAATTACTGTATAAGAAATGGACTACCAAATTTTTTTTGGTGCACTTCTAATATGTTTTCTATGTGATCCTCCCAACTTATGGTTTTTATATTTTATTAATCATTTATGACAGAAGATATATAAGTACTAATTGGTCCCTTTTTCTCCATAACATCCTTGCTGTCCTCTATCTACAGGAAGAAAATCTGAAGTAGGGAATCTGCCTAATGCAAATAAACTCTTCCCTCGATTTTGAACTCTGTAGATCTTTTTTGGAGAAAAATCCAGTTGGTAGGTTTACATTCCCATGGCTTAATAGGATGCAAATGTAGCTCAACAATTCTATAGCTTCTATAATTAAATTTGGTTGGACCTAATCCATGCAGTTTACTGTCATCACGTTTTCCATTTTTTCCTAGTGCCAATATGCTGTCTTCTCTATTCTTAATGACCTATCACTCAACAGTGAGATAGGTGGCATGTAAATTTAATAAATGAATAAACATCATCTGCGAGGCAGCAAAAACCCATACCTCAGATATAATGATGGGATATAGATAGTACTGAAATGCATTTGCTGGTACTACATCAGGTCAATTTATTCTATTCTATATTTTTATTTGGGAAAAAACAATAAACAGATATGTAATATTAAATCATGTAAATTAGAAAAATACAAAGCAGTTCATCGTTGAATCCAAAACCCTTCCCCACATCTCCTTCTTTTTAGAGATGTTCAACAAATATAATTCTATGGCTGATTTAGACAGTGGAGCTTTACAGCCAAAGTTAAAAATAATAATGTACATTTTCTATTTCCATCAATTAGCAACTACAATTCTTCCTCTTTCAGGTGCCACTTACATGGGAAACGTTATTCAGATATAGGAAATTATTTAAAAGCATACTGCAAAGAACAGCTTTAGCGCTTAGGGATTTAGATTCAAAGCTCAGCCATTTTCAGTCGCACAGGTGTCCATTTATTAAAGACAATTGTTTTGGAAAAGCCAATTATCTTGAGTGCTTTATATTTTAGCTCTCACTATCTATTTGCATACAGCTGCAATAATTCTACTTAGTTGAAATTTAAGGATGCTTTTTTTCTGATTAGTGCCACAAAAGCTTTAAACCAGATTTCATGAAATATTTATCAATGAACTAAATACAATTTAATTCATTCTGTTGACATTTCTATAGATTACATTCTGAAATTACTATAGTGATCAATATATAGCTCTAATTAATTCCTGTAGTAGCAGTGATTTGAACCTAAGTGACTCCTTCACACAGTATGATTTTCAACCCAAGTATTATACTTTTGGTTTTCTCTTTCCAATTTATGAAGCTATTGATTTCATTGGAATCTATCTATCTATCTATCTATCTATCTATCTATCTATCTATCCATCCATCCATCCATCCATCCATCCATCCATCCACCCACCCACCCACCCACCATCTATCTATCTATGAAAAATATATATAAGATACAATCAAACATGACAATGGGAGTTCAAATTAACTTTGTATTGATAACCCTACAAATGTGTTGAACTTTAATTCCTAAAAAGCTAACTGCGTATCAATAGTCTTGAGAGACTCACAATGTAATGTAGTGGTTAAGACGTTGAATTAAGACTAAGGAATCAAATTCATCTTCATCCAGGGGAAAAAAACACTTGGCTAATCACTCACTCTTGAGTCCATCCTAACTCACAGGGTGGAAGCAAAATGAAGTTCTGTATAAGCTGCTTTATGCACTATAGCTCTTGAGATATGTGTTACTGCTATAAAAATGACTAGTAGTTATTATTTGCTATAAGTAAAAAAGTTGATACTGAAACTCTTATTCCTAATGACTGAGTGCTTTCATAGTTGTCTACTTTTGGATGGTTAAAATGTGACATTATTTCCTGAAATAACTTTAAAATATTATTCTGATAAAAAATAACAATTGTAATTAATGTAATACATAAAGCTTAATGAGAGCTTCTGGCATTTCTCATCTCTTGTAAATGGTGGTAGACTTTAGAAGAAACCCTCCCATATTACCCCCTCTTACAATACTAGGCAACACAGTATCAACAATAGAGATCTTCAAATTTCTAGGTTCTACTATATCACATGACCTAAAATGGACACCTAACATCAAAAACATCATCAAAAAAGCACAACAAAGAATGTTCTTTCTGCGCCAACTCAGAAAGATCAAACTGCCCAAGGAGCTGCTGATACAGTTCTATAGAGGAATTACTGAGTCTGTCATCTGCACCTCTATAACTGTGTGGTTTGGTTCTACAACACAATAGGACAGACACAGACTTCAGAGGATAATTAGGACTGCAGAAAAAGCAATTACTACCAACCTGCCTTCAATTGAAGACCTATATACTGCAAAGAGGGCTGTGAAAATATTTACAGACCCCTCACATCCTAGACATAAACTGTTTCAACTCCTTTCCTCAAAATGACGCTATAGAGTACTGCACATCAGAACAACTAGACACAAGAACAGTTTTTCCCGAAAGCCATTACTCTGCTAAACAAATAATTCCCTCAACACTATTCAACTATTACAAAGTTGGCACTGCTATTACTGTTAATCTTCTCATCACTACTTATCACTCATCCCCTTCCACTTGTGACTATATGGCTGTAACTTTGTCGCTTGTATCCTTACGATTTCTATTGACTGTTTCCTAGTATGATTTGATTGCTTATTGTACCCTATGACTATCATTAAGTGTTGTACCTTATGATTCTTGATGAATGTATTTTTTCTTTTATGTATACTGAGAGTATTTGCACCAAGACAAATTCCTTGTGTGTCCAACCACACTTGGGCAATAAAGAATTCTGTATCTTGGAAATTTTTAGCCCCTTTCCAATATTCAGGAATTCTCTTGGATATAGGTGAAACCTGAAAGTGTTGAATTCCAATTTGCATAAAAGACTGGAGTTGTCTTTTATGTGGATTGGGGAATAGGGTAATGAATTGGGGAATAACTGCAGGAGGTGTCAAATCATGTCAAATGCCAGTTTCTACCTTCCTCCTTAAATCTAACCATAGCTGGCTATTTTGCTTATCTCTTAGTATCTGTTAACTTTTCTTTAAGAAAGATGACCATTAGAAATACAAAATACAAGAAAGATATCGACAGCCAACTCTTTCCTTTTTGGAAAATTGAATTACAATTTTGATTCTGTTGTCTAGAACTTAAAAAAATTTTTAGGATATTTTTATTTATAGGGTTATTGGCTTATAGACAGATTTTTTACTTTGGATTCTGAATGCTGAGTTTTCCATTTTAACTTCAATAGTGCATTTTGGTTTCTGATTGTTTTTACTGATATTTTTTTTGCCTTTTTAGCCCCTAATTTTCAGCTACAATGGCAAACATATGTTGGGCTGATCCGGCAGAGTAGAAATTAGAGTAGAAACAATCAATAGTATTAAAATTCAATGGGTCTAATATTCAATTAACTTGCATAATGTCAGGATCTACTGTAAGTATTCCACATTGTCTGGATTGCATCCAAGGTTATAGAATAGAATAGAATAGAATAGAATAGAATAGAATAGAATAACAGAGTTGGAAGGGACCTTGGAGGTCTTCTAGTCCAACCCGCTGCCTAGGCAGGAAACCCTACACCACTTCAGAGAAATGGTTATCCAACATCTTTTTAAAAATTTCCAGTGTTGCAGCATTCACAACTTCTGGAGGCAAGAGGTTCCACTGAAAATATGAAAATAAATAACAGATAGTCCCCTCCCCATGGAATAGCACTATGCAAGCAAATTAACGAAGGAAATCAGCTGTATCATTTTCACTTTTGTCAAAACACAAATGTGACATTTAAAGAAAATTACCACAATGTTCTTAATGCTTAGGAGGAAAAAATCATAAAATTTCAATGTTGTAGGCAAAAAAATGCTTATTATTAAAGTTAGGATAAACAAATGAGTTCTTTAATGCAACTATACTATTCAAAACAATAAATGCAGAAGACCATTTCATAGAATGTGCAAATCATGGAAAGCATCTGGCCCAGTGTAATCTTAAAGACTAGGAAAGTATAGGGAAATTTGATCTTACACCCTACTTGCAAATCAATTTATGGGAATAGAAATTGACTGAGCACAAAATAACTGGCATGTAGCTGTAATCCATTGCTCTTCCAAACTGGAAACTTGGATTTCTCAAAGTGGCCACACCCAAATTTCAAATGAATTGTGGAAGAGAAAGTTGATTACTACAGTTACTTGAAAACAAAGAAAAATCATAAGGAAAGGGAAAAGGGAAAAAGAGACAAATGGACACAAACACAGGCTGCCACAATGATACATATGCTGCTTGTAGATAGTTTGCAAACTCAGTTGATCAAGACTATGGCAGAAAGGTGATCAGCTGGAAAATTCTGGTCCAAACACATTTTATCTTTTTCTCTCTCTTTCTCTACTTCTCTTTCCCGCTTTATTATTTATATTTACCAACATCTGTCTGAGCATAAGTTTAGATAATGTTTTTGATTAAATATAATCTCATGTTTATGAAGTGTAATGAGGAGATGTAAAGAAAAATCTTCTATTCTACAAGGCTGTAAATCTTCCATATTTGCTTGGAAGATCTTCCCTCAAATGCTCTCTAGCAATGAGTCTGAAACTGAGATGCTCACATTCCCCCAGTGGGTGCCATATCTTTAAAACAGGTTGTAATCAGGCAGATCTATAACAGCATATAGTGGTATCTTCCAGGTGTCATTAAAGATTCACTTTATAGGGGAGATGAATGGCATGAAAATTTAATAAATATTTTTAAATATGTACATCCAAGAGACTATTGTGGTGTCTGCTTTTATCCATCATCATCGTAAGCCATCATCATCTTCCTCCACCTTCTTCAGTGGGAAAACTGCTACCTACAATCTTTAGCCAAAAAGGGTGGGATTTTTTTGTATTTTTTTTAAAGTAAGAACACTAAGACAGAATTTCAGAAGGTCATTTTCAATGACAAAGAATAGTCTGATCATAATTTTATCTCCCCCCATATTGTGGCAGGTATACAAATAACTATATCTTACTGTTTTCAGTGCTGTCACCTCTGAATTCTTACAATTTCTGTAAGAAAGCTACTGTCTTCCAATAACTGTGAAAAATGCTAAGAATATCCACAGGGCAGACTATTTAAACAAAATCTACATTAAGGAACATTTCCCTTTTAAACTATGGGATCCAGACTTATTCATACTTATAATAGATCCCTTAATTAATTTGAAAGATGACTACAAGAAGAATTTTACCAATGACAAATCCCCATTTAATTTAATTTTCCTGGGTATTTCCCTGGAGTCTGCATTGCTTTTTCATGCCAGAAAGAAATGCTTAAATGGTGATAATTTTATTACTATTACTCCAACTATTTTATCTGTTAAATTTTCAGCATGCTGTTTGAGATTTTTGAAGTTTACCAAGATCAGCCTCTTTAATCAATGACATTTTAATAGCAATGTGTTTAAGGGTTTCTAGTATTTTACTTGTTATTCATGTAAGGAAATCATTCCTTGCATTCCCATTTAAGCAATCTGCTATATGGTGACCTGATAACCCACATGTATATTCATAACATCTGTTTTCATTTTATCTTTCAGTGAAGTTTTTTGCCCTCATTTAAATACCAGTTTGGGTTTCTAGTTTTAATTTTTTCTTGTGTGAAGCCTGATTATATGACTGATTTTAGTGTATAGCTTTTGTCAAATATACCCTGACAAGTTTCTATATTAGTATCCATGTTTCTGCCAAGATTGATCTAAGATTATGATTCAATTATGCCAAATGAATCCTAAACGGCTTTCTTCCAATAGTCCCAAATTTCTTTACAAAATAAGCTAGCCCTTAAGAGTGAGCAAATGATGTAAATGAAGCTCATGTAGCAAATAAACATGTATGTAAGTCAAAATTGTCTTTTGCAGGGTTTCCATTCTATTCACTTTCAGCATCTAGGTTCTCTTCGTGTGGTACCATAACATTTTAAGACAGATGCTGCAGAAAAAGCTTGGTATTATTCAGTGCAGGGATCAGCACTGTGGTCAGTCTCAAAGTTTCAGCTGCTGCTGGCAATGTGGAAAAGATTAATGGTCTTTAAAAGTGCATGATTTCCTCACAAGAGTCTTTTTGTTGTTGAATGGAGTAGAAAAATGCATTTTTTTCATGATCAGAAGCACTTTCTGCTACCCGGAAAAGCATATATAAAATAAATGATTAAAAAGTTGACAATTTTTAGACAGAAGATGCTCACTTATATTAATCATGCATTGGCATCTACTCGTCGTTCAGTCTAAAATTTCTGTTTACATTTACAAAACAATCCCATTTCAGTTACATCATTTCTGTAAGAGTGGATGAAAGGACATCCTGCTGAACTCAATGGCAAAACTTGATTGATTGATAACACAACTGACTTTAATTTTAATATTAGTTTCAGCCTTGAACTAGTATGAACTCAGATATGCAAAAGTAACTGTGTAAAGCCTGCTTTTTAGCTGTGGCATTATTTTCTTGAATCACAAAATCACAAACCAAGCCAAACTGATAATGAAATGAATTATTTAAATCCATCTCTTCAATCACGTTCAGTTCTCTCCCCCCTCCTCTGTCTCAGTGTGTTTCCTTCAGAAGTAATGCATAAAATGAAGACACTTGAACTTCTACCATTTATAGCCTCCTTAAGTCAATTTGCTTAAGATAACAGATGGAAGAAAAATTATCCTGCCTTTTTTAAAGGGCAAAACTCCTACCAAATCATTATGTTCTGAATAATGAACACTGAACTAGTATGAACTTGCATTTGATCTCTATTTCCTTGTGGCTTTTATAAAGCAATCACTTGCTGATGGTTTCCATAGTAACAAGGGAGCGTATTTATTATTATTATTATTATTACTCCTCTTAGGATTTCTCATTCAGCTAACAATATTGGTACTACAGAGTAAGCTCTGAAAATCCTACTTAGTACAAAAGAAACTAAGACATAGTTTTCAAATTAGGAAACATTTCCCTTCTGTTCATGTGCATTCTCTCTTTCTCCCTTTCTCCCTCTCTCTCACACATAGACACAAACACACACAGATCCAAGCTACTTACATCTTTGGTGTCTTCGCTTGCTCTTGTACATAGTCATTCTGAAAAAAAGGCTGCTATTCAGGAAGCAATTCTCTCCAACACCGAGACAAAAGAGACACACTGTGCTTTGCAGTGAGGCAGTTGCTCATTCAGACAAGGTAACCAGCATCTCTTACTGAATGCCAGGGTAATACCATTCTCCTCAAAGCTTGGGGAGATATTGCTGCTCTCCTACCTTGCATGCAACTTGGGGGTAAAAGGAACCTTCTCCTACCCACCCCTGTTCCTGTACATTTAATGCTTCATTTGAAAACCCATGTAATGTAAAGAAACACATATTAAACTGTATTCCTTTTAATATTGCAATACTGGCCTCACATAGGACGACTTCATTGTTTTTTCTTGGAAGTCATGTTTGTAAAAGGAGAAAGAATAGACTCAATAAATACACATCTAATTAATAGCTGACTTGCTAATGGAGCTAGTTTTTTTTCCCCAGAAACAGAAAAACATAGATCTCTCAAAACAAAAACAACTAAGATTAACTAAGTATTCACCTTGGAAAGACTATTGTTTCACAATAGCATTTTCAAAAATAGTTTTTTCTTGAAATATCAGTAATGCAGAATGCTAATGTAAAATATCACTGCTCATATGGAATTAAAGCAAATAAAAGCCCACAGCTGTATGACTAAGTATACATAATCAGGAACGTATGTTCATTAATTCCTATTCATTTCTATATATTTCATTCCTGAAGTTGAAATATTATTATTATATGGTTGGTGGCACTGTGAACCTGATGTTTAAGACTGGATTTGGCGTTTTTATCCACCTATTTCATCCTTTCCAAGGACCTGGGATTGGCAAATATTGTTTGATGGTGTTAAAACTACCATCACAGGAGGTATGCTGTTCCGAGTAAAGTTGTCTTTTGCAACTGATATTTGAAATGCCAATAGTGTTCAGGCCATGCTCCAAATGTTTTGAGATTGCAATCAAGGCACCCATTACTATTGGTTCTATCTTTTTTATTTGCAGGTCTTTGTGTTTTGTTATTTTATCCAGTTCTTTCTCTTCTATTCTTCTGTCACATCCATTATCTAAACTTTACTGTCTTTCAGATATTCTTCCAATGCACTTTTTCTTCTTCTTCAGCTACCTGGTATATTTGCAACATTCCATGCCCACTTATACTCCTTGGTAAGTTGAGCTTGTCAACATTATTGCATGGATAAAGGGCATGATTCATTTTCTGATCTTCCTATATCCAGGGCTTTTAGAACTGCTTGAATTCAGTTCACTATTCCAACTGTGTATTTAATGACTAGAATTTCACTGGTGTTAATTGCCTTGATATTTCCTACATTGAATTTGGACTTTAAAGTCTTCTTCACTCCCATAATGTATTTGTTACTAACCTTCTTGACTTCAGTGTGCTTGATGTTGTCAACTTGAAGGATGCCCAGGTATCTGCAATGATTGTCCTTATTCAGACTCTTGATATTATCTTATAGAATGTATCATTCCTTCAGTTTCACTATTTTTCTGCTGTTGATGGTAAGGGTGGCACATTTGTCCAGTTCAAACTCTATTGCAACATCTTGGCTATACATATGGATACTGTTGAGCAGTGATTCCATTTGAAAATGAAGGCGTTTTTCCATACAGTTTCAGACTGTCCATGTATAGATGGGATAGATTTGCAGTTATTTTTGATATTTGATAGCCATGGCCTAAATTGTTCATTATTGTTTTTGATGAGGAATGAATGCAATGACAAACAGTAGTGGTGATCATGAGTCTCCTTGAAAGATTTCTCTCTTGATATTAACCTCTCCCAGTCTGTCTTCACTGTCCTGCAATTCTGTTTTCTATTACATCACTGATCTTTGCACAAAGCTTCTAACATTTCTACTGTTATTTCTAGGCACTTGATTTTCCAATCATGTACAAGGGAGTCAAATGCATTCTTGCAATCAATCTGAACTACATTCAAGCTGGTCTTCCAAATCATCTTATTAATTAGGGGCTGATTTTTTTTTGTTTCTCTGCTGTTGGGCAGTTTCTTGGAAGAAGCTTATTTTCCACTTGATGCTGTTGGACTGCACCAGCCACAGGTAGCAATTTAAAAGTTGCTGGCGAGCAGGCAATGGCCTGTACTTGCCTGGGTCTTCCCCTTTTGTTGGATCTTTCATTATCAGGTAGATTTTGCTAAATGTTAACCAATCTTCAGTTTCACCCTCTTGCAATATGTTGTTAAACTATTTGGCAATCAGTAAGTTCAGACCAGTCAGATGCTTTTTTTTTTAATTACAGTTATATGCCGCCCCTCTCCGAAGACTCAGGGCGGCTTACAATTTTTGGGATACAACCCAATGTGCTCAGCAATAGCCTTCATTCCATTGTATATGCCTGCTTATTACTAAGCGGCATTTTTACAAGGTCAGCTAATTGCCCCCAACAATCTTGGGTCCTCAATTTACCTACCCCGAGAGGATGGAAGGCTGAGTCAACCTTGAGCCTGGTGGGATTCGAGCCTGCAATAATTGCAGGCAGCTGGAACTTAAGTGCTAGGCATTTAGCAGCCTGCACCACCAAGGCCCTTCAACTCAAACCCTGCTTCAACTCAAACCATGCAGTTCATCTTCACATATGGTGCTGGCCAAGTCTTGATCTTCCTTGCCCCTTTCTCTACCATTTCTGCTGTTATTAAAAGCATTTTCATTTCAGTTTATTTTTTATTTTTATCCACCTCAGTTATTCAAGTTGCTTTCTTACATCTTTGTTTCATAGCTGTGTCAGGCACTGTTGACAAGTACTTTTTTTTCCTTGTCAAGTGGTTGGTTCATTGCAGTCTCTCCATAGATGGGTTGGTAGAAATTTACTGATTTGAATAAAATTGGAGATTCTACCTATAGGGTCCAATTTCAGCTAATCTTCATGATTACAGCTGTTATTTTTTGCTTTATTTTTTCCAATGTTTCCTTGAGCTCCCATGTTTCTAGGTGATAATTCTTGATCAGGTATTCTTTTGTTTTCTTGTTCTTCAGCTTCAACTACATTAGCTGGTTTGTTTCTTGAAGTGAGCTGGTACTTATATTTGACATTACAGTATTGGTATATTTAAATACTTGTGCTTTTGTGTAAAAAGCTTCGTTGCAAACAATTTCATTTTGTTGTTTTTGTGCTATTCTAGCTGCTGAATTATTTTTGGTTCAATTCAGCTTATTATTTAGTTTAGAAGACTTTGTTTTTTCTGAGGACAAGATGCCTGGTTTGAGAATGAAAATGATTCAATAACTATTCTAGATTTTTCTACTACTAACTCCCTCTGGTTTGCTTCAAGGTCTGAACTACTTCTGACAAGACTTCAGTTTCTTTGTCCTGGGTAGACCTTTGCATTCTTATATCTTTGGAATGGTAGACCATTCCAATTCTGCTTCTGTAAATATTTTATTTTGTATTATAAATTGATGCTGATCTGCTACCCTCTGTTATTTCTCATTCTGGATGTTGTTGATTTCAGAACTGATCCATTCTTTTCAGGTATTCTTCTTGGATTGATTTGAAATAATAAAATTATTTTTTGTGTTTGGACTCAGTATATTTGCAACAGGCAAACAACTTTTCTTCCAGTAGCCCTCTAGCTGTTGGCCTTGGTTGTATAGCCAACAGTCCCAAGTCCCATAGCTCAATTGCCATCAAATATCTAGGAACTCCAACAACTAGAACGTTCTTTATTGAGTTGGGTGATGACCAATATGATACAGGTTTCTGTAAATTACATCCCACCATTGTACATGTTTATAGAAGAGGCACTCTTCACTTGACTCCTCTGATTAAATCTGTCCAGTATGGTTGAATCTCTGGCATAACTCTCATCCTCCTCAGAGCACACACGTCCTACAAAAACATCAGAGCAGTGCCTCATTGTTTTTTGTTAATAAAATCAGTTTGATATAGTGGTTAAGTTATCAGGCTAGAAACTTGAAGACTGTGAATTCTAGTCCTACCTTAGCCACAAGTCCAACTAGTGAGCTTGGGACAATCACATTCTCTCAGTCATAGGAAGGAGGCAAAGGCAACCCCTCTTTGAAAATTGCAGGTGCTGGCCTAGGCAGTGTCCAAGAAATGGACACAATTCAGCAGCAGAAAAAAAAGTTATGATGATTATTTACACTTTATACTTTTCTTTCTGTTATCAGCTAATTAATTGTGAGAGTCAATAGTTCATGAGAACTATTAGTGTACATTTTGTGCCTTTAGCTAGGTCTTCAGCTGATTACTTAAGTCTATAGTGGCAATTTTGTCTCTATAACTCCATTTTGTCTGTTTACTGTCACGAGGATCCAGCAGCTAACAGTGACTGTATCTGACTGCCAGAAAACTCTCTTTTTACAAGAGAATTGAGCAACTCAGCATCTTTTTTCTTTGCTCTTGTTCACTTTTTGTTGTTAACTCTCATCTCCAACTAAATCAAAACTATTACATCTACTGCAAGGGGATACTACACATTTAGTAGCTGAAGCAGTGTCTTAAACTTAACTGGAGAAAAATTCTCAAGAATGATAACAGCAATTTGGAGAAAACCATGTACATTTTATTGTACCCTCCAAATACAGTGAAGCCATATTTTTTAAAGGGCACTTGTTTTTACCTCTTGATACTATGAAAGCCGAGATGCTAATGTCAACAAAGATGCTTCTTATTGCTTGCATCACAAACCAATACAGCAAGGACTAGCATCAGAGGCTTTGATAGGCTTAAAGTGGAATTTGCAGCTAGCCATAATGATGCCAAAATGAGTCATTGTGACACAAGCTCCACTCTTTTGAATATGCACTGTGATATTGTAGCAAATACATAAGGAGTAGAATTTGCATTGCAACATATGTACCCTTTACCACCTCGTGGATGTCCATATAAACTTGCTATTGCCTGGAAGTTAGCATTAACAATTAAATTCTTTATTACTTTCAAAACTGAGACTTTAGCCAATTTTGAAAATTGACGTAACTTTTTTTTAGTCCTAACACTGACACACAAAATGCAAAGCTATGCACGTTTTTATCTTCATAAGCTGAATATGTAGAAGGCCCTGGTTACTTCTGTTCATTATAGTACCATATTAACAAATATCTGCTAGCCAGAGGATAAAGTAAAAAAAAAAACCCTCAATTTATTCTGTCACAGACCTTTCCTGAATTACAGTATCTACTGTGGTTGAGTACAGCCCTGCAGTAGTTTTATCACTTCAGTAAGCCAAATTCGTTTTGGATTGTTTGAAATCTTGAAAAAAATGAGACAGCACTTTTCAACTGGTAGCACTGGGGGACAGAGGTATTTTGCGAGCTTTTATTGTGGTTTTCTCTGTTCCCAAATGGACAGAATCTCAGCTGTTCTTTCACATTTTTCTTCAATAGAGACATTCAATATTGTCTACACCAGAGCAAAATCAATCAATGATCAGGAAGTATGTATATACATTTATTTGCAAGCATAGACTGTAGCAAAATTCATATAAAATTACAACAATCTGTATCAGTTCAATACACTCCTTCTAATATTAACAGCACTATTTGTCAGCAAGTGCTTGCATATCTTTCTCGCGGCCATTGCAAACAATGCAGCTTGTTTTGTTACATGTTCAGCTACATCAGTCAAAAGAAAATAATTTTTTTCTTCTAAACTAACCGATTCAGTTGGATTAACAATGTCACAAGCAATCTAGGTTCTTGATATACCGTGTTTCCCCGAAAATAAGACACTGTCTTATATTTTTTTGGCTCCCAAAAACACACTAGGTCTTATTTTCGGGGTAGGTCTTATATATTTATGGTGCCAAATAATGGGTGTGAGTGTGTAAGGGGGGGGTGTTTCGCGGGTGCACGGTTGCTCCCTGAAAAGTCTTCCTGGAACTGGAGATTTACACTAGGTCTTATTTTCAGGGTAGGTCTTATATTAGGGCAGGTTTAGAAAATAGTGCTAGGTCTTACTTTCAGGGTAGGTCTTATTTTCGGGGAAACACGGTAATTTGAAATGTAATGGATCAAATCTTCCTTCTGTGAGAAATGATCAGGATGTTATTTTTAAGTCTTTTGTGATGCCTCACTCTTAACAATTTGGAAAAAAGGAGTTTTTATAAATATATCTTTAGGAATATTGACAAATTCTAAAGCCACAGAATATGGTGTGTTTTTATAGGATTTTCTCCTTTTTGATGCTTTAGAAAATTAAACAAGAATTGTACCAGGACACAGAATTTGGTTCCTCACATTTTCATAAGACTGACTATATATATTAAAAAGGCATGAATATTTCTGAAATACATGCAGTTTCCAGCATCTTCAGCTTTTTCCACAACCCTTCAATTTTTCCTAGTTACCATGTTCAATTTTTTCCTGGTTACCATGTCCAAATTGATGAATTAATGGGCTTCATACTTTTTCAGAACTCATTAAATGAATTCATTCTTCTGACTCTGAAAACTCACAAAAAACATCACAAATTGTAATCACATGAGACTGAAGCTATAACCAGTTGTAAATATAAGACTGATACCAAGCACCTGAAAAGTGATCATGTGACCAGGGGATGGGGCCACTGTAACTTTGGGTAATAATTAGATTTAAAAAGTCTATTACACTTTAGAACTGTTGTTAAATCATCGGTTATAAGTTGAGAACTACCTGTACTTTACCCACTGTTTTTGAATTTGAAATACTTTCTTTTTAGCTACAATAGTTGCTTTAAATTCAGAACACTTTTAAACTAAAAAAAGTAGGGAAAAATCAAAACAGTTGTAAATTGAAAGTAGTTGTATTGCACAACTCTTTGAAAGATGAAACCAGATTTAAAATGATTTGGAATATAGTGCCCTTATTTACCTGGAATTTCTCACATCTGCTAATTTATTCAATTTGCACCCAGCACTTTAAGTAGTATATAGCACTATTGGCATTTAACAGAGTTTATGTGTATTTATTTTATGTTTATAGGGATGTGGTGGCTCACTGGCTAAGACGCTGAGCTTGTTGATCAGAAAGGTTGGCAGTTCAGCAGTTCGAATCCCTAGCGCCGCGTAATGGAGTAAGCTCCCGTTACTTGTTCCAGCTTCTGACAACCTAGCAGTTCGAAAGCATGCAAAAATGCAAGTAGAAAAGTAGGGACTACTTTGGTGGAAATGCCTTTGGCATTTCGTCATGCCGGCCACATGACCACAGAGACGTCTTTGGACAGCGCTGGCTCTTCGGCTTTGTAACGGAGATGAACACTGCCCCCTAGAGCCGGAAACGATTAGCACGTATGTACGAGGGAAAGCTTTTTCTTTCTTTCTTTCTTTGATTTGTATTTCATCTTTTTATTCACTTGCATATTTGAAGATTTTTGGATTTACTAACAGTACTGGACTATCAACTGGCCCAGTGAAAAATTCTTCTCTCCTCTCAGTTCATTAATTTGTAAATTAATCCTTTAAAAGATATTTAAGCTTATAATGAAATATAAGCCATTTAAACCGAATACTGAGCTCATAATGAAACAGCAAGTAATTTCCAGGTTAGTCAAATCAGAAAATGCTGATGCAAGATAAGTTGAAATATAGTAACTTGACTTTCATTGTCCTTATTGAATATAATGGAGGTTGGACCTAGAATCTTCTATAAGCTATTACAGTTAAAACTTTCCTTAATATAAATTGATAGTAATTACTAAATTATTAAATTAGATAAAGATCTACATAGACTTTTCTTTGAGAAGATTCATATAATCACTTTTGTAGAATTTTTAAAACCATTTTTAAAACCAATTAGCATCCTATAAACACATTTATAAGTTTAGCATGTTCAAAATAATCAACATACATTATACTTATAAATTATTACAATAAATTTAGGAAACAGTGTGGTCTTATTTTCCCCATGCTGTAGAGTAACAGTTAAGCTGAGATAAATTAATTTACTTCATTGCATTTGAATTTCTAAACTGAATTGGGAGCTTAGCTGCAGAATATCTGAATCACAGCTTTATAGGTCAATCTTCATGCACAATATTCTATCAAACCTACTAGGACATTTGCAAATAGTCCTATCAGTAAAGGATGCAGTTCTCAGGCTATATAGAATTAAGTAAACATATTGCAGCTGCCCAAGGCCATCAAGCAAACCAGCAGGTACTTTTTAATGTGGAAAAGTAGGAAGAAGAACTCTAAAACTCAAACTCTGGAGTACAAATACTGAATATAAAGACTCTCATTATTTAACACTAATGGTTACGTTTGAGACTTCATTTTTGTTTGCAATAAACATTCTTTTTTTTATATATCCCGCCCTTCTCCGGAGACTCAGGGCAGCTTACAATTTTTGGAAGCGCAACCCAATGTGCTCAGCAATAGCCTTCCTTCCATTGTATATGCCTGCTTATTACTAAGCGGCATTTTTACAAAGTCAGCTTATTGCCCCCAACAATCTTGGGTCCTCAGTTTACCTACCCCGAGAGGACGGAAGGCTGAGTCAACCTTGAGCCTGGTGGGATTCGAGCCTGCAATAATTACAGGCAGCTGGAACTAAGTGCTAGGCTATTAACAGCCTGCACCACCAAGGCCATTCTGATATACTCAAGCCAAGCCAAGTGGTGAATAAGAGTTTATGAATTTGGAGAGATATGATTTACTACGGAATCCTGGTATGAAGCCTGGCAGTTTGATTCTTTGCCTATACTATAGACCTCTACCAATTCACTACTCACTGACCCAAGTTGCTACAGTATCACACTCAAAGAGAAAGCCAGTTAACGCAGACAATAAATTAGCCAGGCCAGCAGGTGGGGCAGAATTTAAAACATCCAGTGTTTCTGAATGAATACTACTTGATAAATCCAATGCATAGCCTACAAATGCACTGCTTCCATCAATGTGAACTATAGATCTTCCTGATATCAGATGTCCCTCCTCCCCAATGACTGAAGCAGAGTAAGTTGTACAGTTGCCCTAATAATTAAAGGAGCTGTAAAATGACAGATTCCCCTACTGATTCAAAACGGTCCCGGTCTGGACAATTATGCTAACTGTGTGGCATGCCTGATAGCTAACTTCAGGTCTGGTGAAGCAAGTAATTGCCAACTGTGAAATCCATTGCCATACAAGGGGGTAAGTGACTGGTGCAGAGACTGACCTTCAGCTATTAGCTCAGAATGGGGGCTGGAATGAAAGAGGCTTAATCACCATTTCAAAAGAGGACTATCAGATGAAATATGAGATTATTTCATTTGTCAAGTCATTCCCCAGGGGCCTTGACAGCATTGTTCCAGATCTGCTTAGAAATTGATGGAATATCTAAAGAACTAAAACAAAGCATGTCCAGGAAGGAGAAATGCTACTTTATTATTTCCCTTCTCTTCCTTCTGAGTTTTCATATATCTCTATATCTATCTATCTATCTATCTATCTATCTATCTATCTAGGTCTTGGTGTATTCAGGTCTTGTCCTGTGTAAGATTGAGAGTATCTTGACAACGTTTCGACGAAATCTCATCCGTCATCTTCAGGCTGGTGTCTTCAGCTTCGTTCTTCTGGGAGAAGTGTGTGATAGTGGCTGTTTTTCCCTTTTAAACTGCCAGAGTTGGCTGTGTTGTTACTTTTTGATTGGTTGATGGAGTTGATGTATGCAGATTGGTTGGCTTTTTCATAAGATCCTGTGTGGCTGAGGTACTGGCTGTGTGTCTCTCAGCCTTTTGTGTTGTAACGACCTGGGTAATGGGCTGTGTGATGACCTTCTGAGTTCTATTGTTGTGACATCCTGGGTCTTGTGGTGTAATCTCCTGGGTCGTTGTCTGTGTTGCAACCTCCTGATGTTTTGTGTTGTAATCTACTGAGTTCTGTGATGTAGTATCCTGGGTGGAAGGCTGTGATGTGACATTCCGGGCCTTGGTTTGGCTCCAAGTTTGAGGTCTGGCTATGTGTTTATAGCGTGTGTCAGTTTGCTTAGTTTGGGGGTCGGAGGGGGGTGTAGCAGCTGGTGTTGCAGCCATGGTCTGGTTTCTGGACGGTGGTTGCCTTTCGTCTATGGGGTGGGCTTGGGTTTGAGTCTGGTGAAGGAGATTGGTGGTGGCATCATGTGTTATTTTGGGTCCGGTGTTGGTTTTCGTGGCTGGGACTCGTTTGTTGATTAGGGCTAGTTTCCAGATGTCTGGTAGGCGGGAAGTATCATCCCATTTATTCATCTTATGGGGGTGTTATAACATGAATAAATGGGATGATACTTCCCGCCTACCAGACATCTGGAATTTTTTTTACTACCGGTTCTGTGGGTGTGGCTTGGTGGGCGGGGCAGGGGAAGGATACTGTAAAATCTCCAGTCAGAGGTGCCATTTGCCGGTTCTCTGAACTACTCAAAATTTCCATTAGCGGTTCTCCAGAACTGGTTAGAACCTGCTGAATACCACCTCTGATTATAACTCTGGAAGACCTTTAGAGTGCAAGCATTCTATGTCTAGAGATTGAAATTCCCATACTGGTAAAAAATACTTTTGGATGTAAATGTTTTTCAACTCTGAATACATTAATGCTGAATTACATATTTTCAAACAAAATGACTGCTGAAAAGTGCTACCATTTCTTTGCATCGCGCTATTTGCCTATAGTTCTTGCCTAATTTGAAATTCAAACTCAACTTTTCAATGATGGTAGTTGACAAGAAATAGTGATTTTATGTTCAAAAGTGGTAGAAAAAGAACAAGTTACAATAGTATTTTAAAAATAGAAAAACAAGTTCAGGGAGGAGAATTAATAATCAAAGTGGGAAATATTATATGGCATGTAAGAATACATTTTTAGTGCTACGCATTAAGACTACTAAATCTGTTACAGTAACAATTAATTTATTAAATTTACAGTATATTTTGCTTTTCCTGCAAGAGCTCAAGGTGATAGCTCTGCCTTCATTAATTTTCTCGCACAAGCAAAAACTTATGAGATAAAAATATGCACTTTTCATCAACTGAGGTTTCCTAGAGAGCCCATAATGCATATATACATGAGAAACTTCAAAATACCCTCTAGTTGACAACCAAAGCGTGAAGGCCAATCAAATGTACCATTTTCAAGAGACTGATTCTGACACTTAGAATTGATGACCAATTCTGCAGTTGGTTTCTAATTAGAAAAGTGAGCAATCTAGTCTGACATGAGTGATGGAGTATGCAAAACATTTTGATTTTCCCCTTGTTGCTGATTGCTTTGCTTCCTGGAAAATATTTAAATGGAAAGCCTGGTTCTATGTTCTTCTCTGATGCTATACTTTTCATGTAAAGTCCATCTACATGGGCCTTCAAGGCTATAGTAATATTATTGGTTGTCTCTTATACAGCATCTCTATGGACCAGGTGTTTAAAGGAGGTCCAAACTTAGGCCATAGAGTGGTATTTGGGTATTTTGTTTAACAATGTTAAAATCCACTATAAAGTAAGCAGTTCTTTTCTAATTGCTGTAGCACATTTGACCAGATACTTCATTGCTCAGAGTAGATTATTAGTGTGTGAATGCCTTGATATTCAAGTGGCATATACAAAATAATACAATAGCTTTGCAGCCAGGAAGGGTATAATATTACCATGTGTTAAATTACTTCCCCCAATTATTTAAACCAACTGTATTAATCAATTATACATGGGCCTATAAAATCAAATAGGCTTCATGCATCAAGGAAAATGAACCTATGTAACCAACAGTATGAAAATATAATGCTGCTTAAAACTCAAAAACAAAACTATCACACTTTTCTAGGACAACCATTCATTTTATCATTCCACTTTGTATCAAAGAGAATGATTTTCAAATAAATAAAATCTAATAAACAACGGAGATATCATAACATTAATAAAATTCTGTACTGTATAAATAAAAAGATATGCTTTTCTTTGTTAATTAGAAGTCAGGCTTCACAGCCAATGAGAATCTGATAAAAAATGGATGTACTTTTAAATAAACCTTTACATAAGAGTATAAATTACCTATGTAATTTTTTCCATAAAACATGATTATAGCACTAATTTAGACATGCTTTCAAATATTAGGTGCTGGTTCCTTGTAATATACACTTCTGTCCACATGGCTGAGCTTATATAGTTTGTTTCTTTTTCTCTGTGTTATATGTATTTGTTCAAACAACAATATGACTTTTATCAAAAAGAGGGCTGTGAAAATATTTACAGACCCCTCACATCCTGGACATAAACTCCGAGACATAGGGTGGCATACAAGACCAAATAATAAATAAATAATAAATAAATAAAATAAATAAACTGTTTTAACTCCTTCCCTCAAAACGAGGCTATAGAGCACTGCACACCAGAATAACTAGACACAAGAACAGTTTTTCCCCAAAAGTCATCACTCTGCTAAACAAATAATTCCTTCAACCCTGTTCAACTATTACAAAGTCTGCACTACTATTACTGTTAATCTTCTCATCACTCCTTATCACCCATCCCCTCCCACTTGTGACTGTATGACTGTAACTTTGTCGCTTGTATCCTTAGGATTTATATTGACTATTTCCTAGTATGATTTGATTGCTGATTGTACCCTTCATTAAGAATTAAGAATCATAACGTACAACACTTAATGATAGTCATATCATTAAGTGTTGTACGTTTTGATTCTTGATTCTTAACTAATGTATCTTTTCTTTTATGTATACTGAGAGTATTTAGCATAGTTTTAATTGGTGTATTTATGAGACCTTTGGTTTAATAATTTTTTAATATTTGTATATTTGTATCTGGATTATTTTATTTTGTAAGCCGCCCTGAGTCCTTCGGGAGATAGGGTGGCATATAAGTCTAATAAATAAATAAATAAATAAATAAACAAACAAACAAACAAACTAATTAATTAATTAATTTACACCAAGACAAATTCCTTGTGTCACACTTGGCTAATAAAGTATTCAATTCAATTCAATTCAATTTATCTGACAGCCAGATTTTATAAGGAATTATCTTTCAAGCAGTATTAGAATGATGCTGAATTCCTAATTTATACAATCTTGTTACATATAATGTTGTCAAATTTTGATCATGTTTTCCTCACTGTCATATAAATAGGTAAAGATTCCCCTCACATGTACGTGCTAGTTGTTTCCAGCTCTAGTCATGTAAAATAGCACCTTGCAATAAACTGTATGCATCAGCTAAAGTACAGAATAAAACCTAACTTAAGCATGACTTCTGAGACTACATGAATATCCAAGTCATTTTATTGACATGACTTGCAAAATAATTTGGCACTGCTGTCTTTTAGTTTTTTCTTTTTCTTTTTCTGCTTCACAAATTAGCCCTAAAGTTTCCTGAAGGTTTACCCAAGTTCTAAACTTGTCTGACACTTCTTAACTTTACTGAAATCAACCATGGTTGTCCACATCATTTGTATGATATTCTTGAATAGATTATGAAAACTCTGAGTTGGAAGAGCACCTCTATAGTTAATAAATTAACTTCAATTCATGAATCTGTCTTTAGACCTTGTGAGTCTAATATGGTAACACCAAAGTTGCAAGGAACTCTGGTCAAATGGTACCAGTATTGAAAGAGGAATTTGTTTTGAGACATCTATAATTGAATCCTTAAAGGGAAAAAGAAGACAAAAGATTTAGAAAATCAGGTATTCAGTAAGATGGCAAAAATGCTAACTAGTAACAAAGAAAATAAAGAGCTGTTTAATTACTTTGGTCCAGTCTTCTTCAACAAGAAGGAATGAGTTAGACCAAGAAGTTATAAGAAACAAAATGAAAAGGGCAACTGAAGCTTGAATTGATAGAAATATGGTTAGTTTATATCAAGTATGATACTATGACTGAGTATCTAAATCTCCAGGGTCACAAGAATTACATAGTTTGATATTGAATTTATTTAGGTTTTATGTAATATAAGCAATGCAAAATTAAATATTCTGAGAAGCTACCACATTAAAATTGCATTTCAAAAGTACCTATATAAATTTGGTTTCCAAATGATTGTTAGAAGGAACACTTTTTATAAATTATTCTTTTAGACCTCACCAGTTTACAAATTTCATTTTCTGATTTACCTTATTTTCTGTATAATTGCTTTCCTGTATTTTGCTTACATGCTCAGATTATACACTTTAGCAATCATTTTAAATTAAATGTTTCTTAATTCTTACCACACTTTCATTGGGAAAGGGCTTTTCAATTATTTTAGAGATGCTTACTGTGATGTTTCTGTTTCAGAGATGACATTAATAATTGTTTAGTATATCTGATATTGCAGCAATCATTTTAAGCATGCAATACATTTGATGCCTAAATTCATGTGAAACACCAAGAATCAGTATTTGGATAGAATCCCAACAGGAAAGATCACTTCCATTTTAATATCATATATGTGTATATTTGTTAACCAAGAAGGAAAAGGGGGCAAACCCTGATTTCTTGCACCTGTCATTGGGACAGAAGTAGGAAAGGGCATTTGTGTATGAATGTATTTATGATGTCACCATGTACATGTCATTATTATACTTTATTACATTGTTATCCTGATTTTTTTCAACGTTCAAGCTGGTAACATTTGATTCCCCCCGTCTCTTCTGTTCCTATAGTAGCTCTGTGGTAGAAAAGATTTATTTGCTTGATTTTAGCTTAATGCAGTGTCCAAATGCAGCCACTCTACTCCTAATGATTTATAGTTGATATGATCCATACATACAACCATTGCAGCTTACTCAACTGACCATGGTAAAACGAGTAACAATCTGCTGTAATGCATGAATCCAGCCAGTGTGAGTGGGCTTAAATCACCTAGTATGTTTTCTTCAGAACTGAACTGGTCTTTCTAGTACTTATATATCACTTTTACACTAAATGCAAAGAATTATATTTGAGGGTTGCAACTTGCAACCATTCCACGCCAACTTGGCATGAAATTTCTATTATGTGTTGATAACTATCCTAAATGATTATGTCCAAAATCAAAAATGTTTTTTTTAATCATGCATGTAACTTTTCCGCCATCTAGTGGGGATACTCTCCCATATTCAAATTATTGCAGACGTGTAAAGCATCTGTAAAAGGAGGGGGAGAAAGCTTTCATTTCTGCAGACTGCTTTTCATTTCATCACAGAGCTGAAGAAGCTTCTTGGATGAGAAGCGAAACGTCTTCAAAGAAAAACTAGAAAGTCCAGTTGCCTCTTGAAAAAGCACCTTTGGGACAACCATGACCTGGATGACTGAGAATCTCCATAGACATTCAGTACCAGATGTTAACACCAGTCACATTTGAACACATTTCAGATATGAGGTTTCTTGTCTTATGTACCCCCGAGGAATATTTTTAGAACTTTATTTTTCTTCTTCTTCTTCTGTTCAATCATGTCCAGTTCCAAGAGATTATGTAGACAGGTTCCTCAAATTTTCTTGGCAAAGGTTCTTTTTAGAAGTAGTTTGCTATTGTCTTCTTCCTGAGGCTTTTTAGGGCAAATTTCTTGACACATAACTATTACCTATTTTATTTATAATTGTGATTTTTAGCTACAATGACATCTGAGATAAAAAAACATGAAATAAAAAATACACCAATGCTAAACTGATCTCTGAAAATGAACAACCATCAGTATATAACACCAATAATAAACACTGATTTGTTTTATTAGCAATGAAATCTCACCTATTAGTTATTAAAAGTTGAGGAAAACATACACATTGTGTCGAACGCTTTGCATTCTCATGTAATTAGAATTGATTGTGTCCATTTCTTTAAAAGCAAGAAGAGGCTAAATCATACTAAGTGAAGAGGTTCATTAAAAATGGCAATGCTGAAAATGACTGAAAATTTTTAGAAGTTTTCTTTCGCTGCAGAAGAGACTTTTGTTTTTATATCTTAATCTCTAAGTAGTCCATCATTTCTTTGCATTTATTTTTGCGGGAGTTTAAAGTTCATTTTACTTTAAACTAAGTGGTACTGTTGCTTTGATCAGAACCCACAGACATCCAGACTTTGGTAGACAATCCAAGATTAAGGAAGACACATACCACCATAGTGGTGGGAAGGTGTGTGTGTGTGTGTGTATCTGCATTTCCCCTGGCTTATTCCAAGTTATTCACAAACCCACATACATAGTCTTTATACTAGCTAGCTTATAAAGAAAAAGTGAGATTAGGAATCAGTTTCTCACAGAAATATGTTCCTCTGGGACTTGCACAATCATACCAAGCCATTGAAACTTATCTGTAAATGTCAACATTACTATAACTAAATTTCATTGTTGATTTATGGATTATCCTCCATAAACTCATTTTTTTCTAAAATAGTACTGCTTATGTGAAGAAACTGCCATCTGGTGGGCCAAAACAGATGTTACATTACAAGTCAGAAATCTAAATCAAAATGATTGAAATTTTACTAATAATGTTACAGCTTCTGTAATCACACTAAGGACACCTGCTTTTACTTTAGACTTTTTAACAATTTAATCTCAATTCAAATTGTGGTTGGGTAGTAATTCATTCTATATCATTAGAGTGAAACTTCAAAAAAATGTAAATGACCTTGGGTGATCCGTTTCTCTGGCTGTATCTCCAGGATTTATTAATCAAGAACCTAACAGTGACATAACTTTCTGTTCCGCAAATGTAGTTGTATCTAATACCGTACACCTCTGACCTTGTCTTTCAATCAACCAGAAGCATGTCATCAGAATGGACCCTTTGTCTGTCTGTATGAATCTTTCTATTCAAAGATAGGAATCCATCTCCCATCTCCAAATTATTTCAGCTAATGAAATAGCTCCACAAGAAATCAGGACCAAAATATAATTTCCAGCAATGTTTCAAACCTAAAGTTACTAAAATTGTCTATTCTTATTGTGGTGGGAAAAGTCATTTCTTTATATGTTTTTTTCTTTTTAATTACTATTTTTCTTTCTTTTCTATTTTCTTTTCTGCAACTTCTATTTTTCTTTTTTCAGTTTTAGTTTGTTTCTTATTGTTGTGATTGTAATTTTTAATAAAATTACTATGAAAATTGTTTACTTTAAATTACAAATAATTTGTAATTTAATTTATAAACATATACAAAATGTTATCCAAATTGTACTTAACATAATACCTCTATTCCAATACTGAACTGTTTTAGTGGCTGCTTTATAACTGCACTAAGTCATATTTTATATAAATAGTCATATTTTATACAAATCTGTATTTGTTATAATCATAGCGATCTGGTTCAAATATAATTATAAATATGGTTGCATTCATACAACAAATTAAGCCAATGGTAAATTCGTTCTTTGAAGATATATTTGATGTTCTTAAAATTACTTTTCTCTCTGACCTCAGTTGTTTAATTTTACAGGCAAAAGCCAGCTTCAAGAAAGATGCAAGTCAGAGCTGAACAGGAAAGACCAATACAAAGTAAGTAATGTTATATTCATGTTCATCTGAGAGTGTCATTTAATTTGGTAGACTTTTTTTTCTGAATAGAGATGGGTAGAATTTTACTTATATAATATTGGAGATCAAGGAAACTGGGACAAATCTTTAACTGGCATTAAAAATTTTAACTTAGAAGAATCCTATTTTTTTCCAACTATATTGTAAAATAAACACTTTTCAATATGTTCTAATTTAGACATTTTTGCTTCCAAGTGAACAAAATGCTGATAATAGCCAAAGCAATCTGGATCCCAGTAAAAAGAGTGTTGTCTTACCTGAGCGCTTCTCATCATGACAATGGAGAATCCATGGATGGGTTGACACATGCCTTTCTGCCTGGAGACTGACTCCAATTGTTTTTGCCACACCCCTCGTCAACTGCCACTTTCCCCAGTTCACAACGAAGGCGCGGCAGTCTGTAGGACTCTTCTGTGGGGTTGGCTCCTCTGGGCATCCTGTGCTAGACGAAGGACCTGACTACCTCCCAGGGAGGAAATGGATTCTCCATCGTCGTGATGAGAAGAAGCGTTCAGGTAAGACAAAGCTCTTTCTCCAACACAACAACTGGAGAATCCATGGATGGGACATACCAAAGCCTGGTGTCCCTATGGGCGGGGATTGTGGTCCTGAGTCTCCCTAGCTACTTTGTGAAACACCCTCCTCCCAAAGGTAGCGTCAGTTGAGGCAAAGGTGTCCAAATTATAGTGGCGCATAAAGGGAGATGGTAATGACTATGTCGCCCCCCTGCAGATCTCTTCGATCAAAGCCTGCGTCACCCATGCAGCTGTGGTCGCAGCGCTTCGTGTAGAGTGCGTGGTTAATCATCTGGGGACCGGAATCGACTGTGTCTTGTAAGCCTTCACAATACATGCCCTTATCCAATGGCCTATGGTTGATGAAATGACCTTTGAACCCAGAGAGGAAGGTTGAAATGAGACAAACAGTGATTTGGATTTTTGGTGAGGCAAAGTCTGTTTTATGTACCTGTGTAAGGCCCTCCTTATGTCCAAAGTATGCCATCTCTGTTCCAGTGGATGGGAAGGACCTGGACAGAAATTTGGCAACACTATCTCCTGGGCCTGGTGGAACTAGGAGTTGATCTTGGGATGAAGGAGGGATCCAGACAGAACCACACTGTCTGTGTGGAATATACAGAGTTCTTCTCTCACAGAGAGAGCAGCCAATTCTGAGATTCGCCTGGCCAATGTGATGGCAACTAAAAAAGGCGCCCTTAAAAGACAAAAAACGCAGACTCGTAGACCTGAGAGGTTCAAATGGTGGTAAGGTAAGGATGTGTAAAACCTTAGCTAAGTCCCAGGTTGGATACCTGTGAACAACAGGTGGCTTTAAATTAACCGCCCCCCTCAAAACACACCACCAGATACTATGCTATGGAGACTAAGTCCCCATAAGTCAATACTGAAGACAAGGCCACTACTTGTATTCAGATAGTATTAAGGGCTAACCCTTTATCCAGACCCTCTTGCAAGAAGTCCAGGATCTGAGGGATGGAAACTGCTATGGGATACACACCTGACCTGACACACTAACTACAGAATGCCTTCCAAGTAGAATTGTAAATTCTGTTGGTGGAAGGCCTCCTGGAAGCCTGAATGGTCTGTATCACCCTCCTTGAAAAGTTGTGAGTTCGTCGGGGTGACGAATAAGTCCAGGACTGGGTGGCCAAACCTCTTGCACAGTTCCTGGAAGATATCCGGGTGCAGTTGCCACTCAGAGTGATCCACCATGCTCTGGCTGAGAAAGTCTGCCTGCACGTTTGCCAACCCTGAGATGTGTTCCGCCTTGATGGAACTCAGGTGAGTCTCTGCCCAGAGAAAAAGGTGGTCCGCCTCGTGCATGAGAGACTTCGAATGGGTGTCCCCCCAGAGGTTGATATGCGCTTTTGTGGCCACATTGTCTGTCAAGATCAATAGGTGTTGTCCTTCTACCGTGGCTTCGAAGTGACAAAGGGTGAGGTGGATGGCTTGGAGCTCCAGCCAGTTGATGTTGTTCTTCAGGTCTCCCTGAGGCTATTGACCTTGAGCCAGCTGCTGCTGGAGATGGTCCCCCCATCCTAAGAGGCTGGCATCTGAGGTCAAGGTCAGATGGCTGGGCTCCTTGAATAGTGTCCCCCTGGCTATTGCTAGGGACACCCACCATCTGAGGGATCTGATCGTCTCTAATGGAACCCTGACCTTGGTGCTGGAATTGCTGCTCCCTTTCCTCTGGGATGGTAGGAGGAACCATTGCAGAGTTCTTAGGTGCAATTAGGCCCATGGAACAATGGCTATGCATGAGACCATCTTTCCCAGGAGTTGAGACAGAACTGCCAATGGAACCAAGCGTTCTGTCTTGATTTGAGTGACCAAGGACTTGATACTGTCCTGTTGCTCCTGGGAAAGATAGACCTCGCACAGCCTGGCGTCTATCACTGCTCCTAGATGGAGCAGTCGAGTGGTAGGTATCAGATGACATTTCTGAAAATTTATGGAGAATCTGTGTTCCTTTAGAATACAGATTGTCATCTCCAGATCCTCCTGAGCAAGCTGGGGCGAGGATGATTGGATGAGAATATCATCCAGGTAGCACTGGAGATGCACCAGGATGGATCTGAGGTGTGCCGCTAGTGCTGCCAGGATCTTGTGAATGACCTGGGGGCTGAGGCTAGACTGAACAGTAGAGATCTGTACTGGAAATGATGATCCGAGTAACAGAACCTGAGGTACCGTCGGTGCCGGGGATGGATGGGGATATGGAGATAAGCCTCTGTCAAATAGATAGTTGACAGGTCACCCTCTCTGATGCCGTCCAAGATTGACTGCAGAGAGTACATTTTGAATCTCTTGTACGCCAAATGGATCTTTAATCTTTTGAGGTCCAGAATTGGTCTCCATCCTCCCGAGGCCTTCGGAACAAGGAAGACAATTGAGTAAAATCCATGCCGCTGTTGATCTTCTGGGACTGGCTTGATGGCCTGGATCTCCAGGAGGTGTTGGATCACCTTATCCATGAGATTCCTCTTGATGAGTCCTTGGAGGTGGGGAAACAGATGAAGTGCCTCGGAGGAATGGAGAGAAATTCCAGACTTAAGCTGAATTATCAGAGTGTTCAAAACCCACATATCTGTTGTAATGTTCTCCCAGTGGTGGGCAAACAAGGTTAGACACCCGCCAATAGGGGGAGAGCTCTGGCAGTCACTTGAAGCGATGAAGGGGTGCCCCCCACTCCCACAAAAGCGCCGCTTGGCCTGAGGTTGTTGTTGTTGTTGCCTGAATCTATCCCTGAAGGAAGACCTGTCCTGACAGTCGGATCTGGGAGGGAAGTTACGATGAAATTGGGAGTGGTCAGCACCCATGTCCTGTGGACAAAAGGGAAATTATGGTATAATATCAACTGAGGCTGATAATTAGTGCTTTTGACCATAGAGTCACTGGTCTCTCCAATGACAGTGATGATTTTAGAAGAATCTTCCATCTCCCTTTTCTTTCAGAGAATCTGCAGCCCATTCAAAATGAGCAATCCCAATTCCAAAGGATCTTGACCTAGTAAATATATCACCTCCCAATTCAAGTTTGACAGGAGAAGCAATTATTAGAATAACAGAGTTGGAAGGGAAACCCTATACCACTTCAGACAAATGGTTATCCAACATCTTTTTTAAAAAAACTTCCAGTGTTGGAGCATTCACAACTTCTGGAAGCAAGTTGTTCCACTGATTAATTGTTCTAACTGTCAGGAAATTTCTCCTTAGTTCTAAGTTGCTTCTCTCCTTGATTAGTTTCTACCCATTGCTTCTTGTCCTGCCCTTAAGTGTTTTGGAGAATAGCTTGACTCCCTCTTCTTTGTGGCAGCCCCTGAGATATTGGAACACTGCTATCATGTCTCCCCTAGTCCTTCTTTTCATTAGATTAGACATACCCAGTTTCTGCAACCGTTCTTCATATGTTTTAGCCTCCAATTCCATAATCATCTTTGCTGCTCTTCTCTGCACTCTTTCTGGAGTCTCAACATCTTTTTTACATTGTGGTGACCAAAACTGAATGCAGTATTCCAAGTGAGGCCTTACCAAGTATTACAAAATGGTATTAACACTTCACATGATCTTGATTCTATTCCTCTGTTTATGCACCCTAGAACTGTGTTGGCTTTTTCAGCAGATGCTGCACACTGCTGCCTCATATTTAAATGGTTGACCACTAGGACTCCGAGATCCCTCTCCCAGTTACTACTATTGACCAAGGTACCACATATACTGTATGTGTGCATTTGATTTTACTTGCCTAAATGTAGAACCTTACTTTTTTCACCATTGAATTTTATTTTGTTAGATAGCACCCAATGTTCAAGTCTGTCAAGATCCTTCTGTATCTTAAGCCTGTCTTCTGGTGTGTTGGCTATTTCTGCCAGCTTGGTTCATCTGCAAATTTGATGAGTTCCCCATCTATCCCCTTGTCCAAGTCACTGATGAAAATGTTCTTGCCGGGGCTGCCTGCATTCCTAATAAAGGAATCTTTTGAGTTCACATCAGAAGGTTTGTTGTATTTGAGGAGCTGGGTCAGAACAAGAATGTGCTTTCAAGAATGTAATCTATTTCTTTAGCTAACAGAGTGATAGATGAAGATTCGCCTGGTTCTAAAAGCTGCAGTTATAATTCAACATTTATACAGCAGCCATACCTTGGCCTTGCATTTTCACTTATAATTGGATCACTATGTTGTGTATTCCATGAATTCCATGAAATACATCCATTTATGTAAAATTTCCAACTTCCTCTTTCTGCATTTTTACACTCTTAGGAAGTACAGACATTAAATATATGAAGAAGATTAAATATCTGATTCTGTGGGCTTCCAGAATGTTGTTTGAAAATTTATCAGTTTTCCGTAGCTGGAAGTTGTAGTCTCAGACTGTGTTCAAAAAGAAGTTACAGATCTCATCTCAAGATAGGAATCAGAAATTGTATTTTTGCCTTTTTCTTGTTACTCCAATATTTAGGTCCCTTGAGAATAAAAAAATCTATTGATAAGATTAACTTCTTAAAAGTAAATAGGACTTCTATATTTTCTAAGTTTCTTTCATTTTTCCCCAGTTCAATTATGATAACACAACGGTCATAAGGTGGAAGCGAAATAACATATAAAAAGATCAATAGCAGTGCACTTTCTTATGTTTGAAAATACAATTTAATACTCTAGAAGACAGTATATTAGTAATAATGATACAAATAATTATGTTATGAAATCTTGATTTTATGAATCCTATGCTTGATCATACTCGCTTAAAAATAAGTTCTACTACAATCAATGGACTTTTCTTCAAAGAAAAAAGATTGATATAATTAACATTTCTATACAAAATCTAAGGCAGTACATTTCTTATGCCACATGGTGGCACCAAAGGATTTTGTTGAAGGTTCTTTCAGATTTTACCAGTCAAGTATGTTTTCCTTTAAAACATAAAACCAAGATTACGGCTTAACATACTATTTTGGGGGGCAAGAAACAAATGGTTGACATCTCAGTTCTTTTAAAACATATTAATCACAGAATGATCCAAATAACTGTGCTGAAAATAGAGTTAAAAAAGAGAGTTAAGAAGACATTACTGTATTGATGTAGTATAAGTTATCATTCACAAATGTTCTCCTTATTTAGATACATATTCTGTGATTATATATATTATGAAAGAGATGTCTATGAGGCTTTAGATTCTGAAATAAATAGGAATATTCCCACCTGTAAAATTTAAGTGAGAATTATTATTGAAATGAATTTGATTGATCTTTAGTATATGTTACATTCTAAAAGGAGACCATACTTTTTACTCAGCTGTGCATCTGAACTTTTAATACATTCTTTGATCTCCTTAATATTATCTCAACATATGTACTATGCATGATTGGCATTTCATATATATCAGATCAAAGCCCAATCAGTTTTAATTTACCACTTCAACAGCCACTAAGCTGCCTGGAAGTTGGCATTTTAATGCTTCTACGTTGAATTATAATGAATCCATAAAGCATATGAATTCTGAAACATTGCAATACTTTGAATTAAGTGTAGGAACAGCTAGTTTCTTAATCTTTGAATGGAAGGCTTATAAAGCTTATGTCCATGCTCACATTATTACCTCATATAAGAAGAAACTTACATATGACACAAATTTGAAAAAATAAAATAAAATTCAAAGATGATTAGAAGATATCTTATTACCAGCCTACCAATACCAAGGAGAGACAGTAAATTAAATCTGAGCTGAGTAATATTACAATGATGCGATTTTGCATTGACATACTTATGTCAAAAATACTGAAGTATCTAACTAGATCTTGGCAAAGTGCCTGAAGGAAAAACAGACATAGGCATCAACTATAGGTATGTTAAAAGTAGTCATGAAGTTATAAATGTTCAGAGTTTAAATATTTATTTTAATCTGAATAGAAAATCGGAAGACCTATTTTCTAGTTTAATGCCCTATCCAAAACACTTCACCAAACTTGATTAATGGTCTGTTTAGAGCAGTGGTTCTTAACCTTTTTGAAAGAATCGCCCCCTTGAGCCATTGAGGAAGTTGTCATCGCCCCCCTCCCCCAACATAACCGCTCCCCTGCCGCCTCTTAGAGTCCCCATGAGGGCCAGCAGAGGAGCACTAAGAGGCATTCGAGGCGCCGGCCAGCCCTGCAGTTTCACCCATTTTGGCGCCGGCTCTGGAGCAGTGCTACAGTCAATGGGTGAGCCTGCAGGGCCGGTGCCTGGAACGCCCCCTGCCACCTCTTAGCATCCCTAAGGGGGCCAGCAGAGGGGCGCTAAGGGGCGGCAGGGGGGCGTTCAACCCGCCAGCCCTGCACATTCACCCATTGACTAGTAACGCTCCGGAGCCGGCACCAAGATGGATGAAACAGAGCCGGCCGGCGCCTCGAATGCCCCCCTGCCTCCCCTTAGCGCCCCTCTGCTGGCCCCCTTGGCCTTGGGGATGCTAAGAGGTGACAGGGGGCAGTGTGTCGAACGCAGCCACGGCGGCACGTAACGCACCACCTCTTCCACATTGGAGGCACCGGCTCCGGAGCGTTACTAGTCAATGGGTGAATGTGCAGGGCTGGCGGCTTGAACGCCCCCCTGCCGCCTCTTAGCATCTCCAAGGGGGCCAGCAGAGCGGTGCTAGGGGGCGGCGTGTCGTGGCCACGGCAGCACGTAACGTGCCACTGCTTCTCTCTCTCTCTCTCCCTCCCAATATATCTCCCTCCATCGCCCCCATATCGCCCCCCTTCCGTTCCTTCGCCCCCAAGTCACCCCTTTTCGTTCTATCGCCCCCCTGAAAAACAAAATCGCCCCTTGGGGGGTGATATCACCCAGGTTAAGAACCACTGGTTTAGAGGATCTCATGCTAGAGAAAACTATGCTACAATAAAGTGTGTTATAGCATACTTTCAACTATGTATTTAAATATAGGTCAGAAGTATAGTAAACTTAAATAAAACTATTACATACGGTATATGGTAGGTAATGACATCACAAAGAAGTTCAAGTTTTATTTCTTTCAGATATTTGCTGTATGACGTGATTACTCTAGAGAGAAAGGGAGATTCACAAAGATACACACTCAGTGGGAGAGGGACAGAAAAATGTGCAAAATTTTGCAAGACCAAGACAAATATTAAATTTTATTAGAGATATATCATAAAGGTTTGTCTATCTGCTAAAGGGTTTTGTAGACAGCAGGTAAGAACCATCTGCAGCCCAAAAGAAACAAAGGGAGTAGAAAAAAATACTTCCTTTTGTAAAAATATAGTTAAAGATTTCAAGAAAAATCATCTGGTGAAGACTGACTCACCATTGCTGCTGAATCAATACCAAAGTGATTTGATAGAAATGGAAAGATCTATTTGTTCCTGAGAATACAGAACATTGTACAGTTCTGAGAATACAGAACATACAGAGCAACAAAAATTATTATGGGACTGGAGACTAAAACATACAAAGAACGGATACAGGAACTGGATATGAACTGGGTATGTTTAGTCTAATGAAAAGAAGGACCAGGGGAGGAGGGGGCATGATAGCACTGCCTTAATATTTAAGGGGCTCTTACAAAGACAAGGGGGTCAAACTATTTTCCAAAGCACCAAAAAGCAAGACAAGAAACAAAGGTTGGAAACTAATGGAAGGCAAAAGCAACTTAGAACTAAGGAGAAATTTCCTAACAGTGAGAGCAATCAACCAATTAAATAGCTTGCCTTCAGAAATTTTGGGTGCTTTATCACTGAAGGCTTTCAAAAAGATAACTGGACAACCATTTGTCTGAAGTGATATAAGGTCTCCTGTTGGACTAGAAGATTTCTGAGGTCCCTTACAACTCTATTATTCTATATTCTATTTATTTACTTATTTACTTATTTACTTACTTATTTATTTATTTATTTAGTGTATGGCATATCATATACGGACTAGCAACATATATTAACATTTCACCTAGTTTAGTAAAACACAATTTTACTATAGAACATTGTAACCTGGGAACTGAAGATTTCATATCCTTGTTAAAGACATTGGGGGGTCAGATACAGTTTTGAATAACTTCTAATGTATATACCAGTGGTGGCTAACCTTTTTGGGCTCCTGTGCCAAAAATTGCACACACGTCCCCTGCGCATGCGCATGCAATCCCCCCGCCACCCCCTTACCTGCACTGCACCTCACAGCTGATTTTTCAGCTGGTTTGAGGCCTTTGTCGGCCTCCCAGAGGCTGAATTATAGGCCCGTTTCGTCCCTTCTGGTATTACAGGAAGTGACAAAACGGGCCTATAATGCGGCCTGAAAAGCCTTGCAGAGGCTTTTTCCAAGCCTCTGGGAGGCCGAAAAAAACCTCAAACCAACCGAAAAAAAATCAGCTGTGAGGCACGCAGTGAGGTAAGTTTGCCAGTGGCTCATGTGCCAGCACAAATGGCTCTGTGTGCCACTTGTGGCACACATGCCATAGGTTCGCCATCACAGGTATATACCATTCATGTATTTCTCATAACAACTTGCATTAGGAAAAGAAATCTAGCTCTTATAACAAAGATGCACTGGCTCCAGAAAACTTTTAATATTCTAAAGTAGAGTGACACCTATATAAAGTTTGTCTTATTTTGTTTCTAATGTTTAAATTTAAATTCATTCCATCCCATTTTGCATCAATCAACAAATATTAAAAATACTTTATATATTCATTGTTAGTCATGGTCCACACATATACAAACATAAATACACTGTTCCTTATATGTTATCAGTGTCTAACATATTGTGCCTTGAGCACTTTATCAATACATTTATCACCCGTACATTATATAATATTCATCAAAGTACATACCTCACAGCATAAAGGTATGGTGACCCGTGTGTGTGTGTGTGTGTGTGTGTGAACTGATCTGATTTATTTTGCATAAAAATTAGCATCTACCAATTTCTTCCTATTTTATATACTATTTTATATACTTACCCCAATATGCTTTGAGGGTTAGGAAAGATTACATAATTCATATTTCAAGTTCTTTCCACTCAAAATTTCACTCTATCTATAATTGCACAGTCCTGGTTTTGTGTTATATCATGCTAATTTCACCCTGCATCTGCTAATGAAGACTGCAGCTAGCAGAGAAACATTTAACCAACCTAATATGGTATAAGATACCACTCTTTCAACATGATACAATAAACTTATAGACAGACATTTACCCAATCAGCCATAAAATACATATGTCAACTCAATATATAGTAGATTGTCACAGAGGTAAAAGGTGTTGAACCATGTCTGATTAAGTATGATAAATCATGTTCATAGCCAAATGACCAGAACTCCAGTAACTGAACATGTGGTGAAGAGTTGGACTTCATCCAGGTTACTTGATCAGGACTCAACTGGCTTTAATCCCAGATTCTTCCCATAAATACCTGATGGACTGATCTCCAGTTTATGGATCCTGCCACTTATTTAGCACTGCAATATAAGCAATGTGAAGGATACATGCACATCTTGATGATGAACATATTTAATATATTTAATATATGGTATTAAAATAAATGGACACTACAATTCATGAGTACTTTTCTTATACCCTACAAGAGAAGCTTTTACATTAAGTGTTCTTGTTATTTAATAAGAGCGTGTGATGCAACTCTTGAAAAGTTATTGGAAACATCTGACTTCTAGATGAAGAAGATGGTGAACTAGATGTCTAAGGAAGTGAAAACCAACAAACTGACACAAATGTGGTTCAATGGAACCCCTCCAGATAAGTAGAGAATGAAAGACTGCCTGCTTATATTCCAGACAGTTGCACCTCACAATAAGACCACAGGATAGTGGTCAGCGTCCTGCAGGAAAAGTAAAAGTAAAATCTGCAAAAAGACAAATAAAAGTATGATACTTCAGACATTTAAAAGGATTTTTGAAGAGGTGGGGGAAAAAAACCTTTAATAAAATATTTTTTAAAAGTTAAGTTTTTGAAAATGAGGTCAATATATGATATTGGTATAGGTCTAAATTAATTACTTATTACAGGCCACCATCCAATATTTTGCAAAACACCAATTTTGTGTATCTTAAATTAAATGAAATAGTATTTTATATCTTTCTGTCTCTTAGGATAAATTTCAGTAACTCTTATTCAACAACTGCATACATTTTAGGGCTATTTTATTTTACTGACATGAATGAATGCAAGATGCAATTCCAATACACACTGGAACTGGGAAAGGAATTGTCTTAATAATTTCCCGTATCAGAAAGCTCCTAAGGAAGAGAAACAATGGAATAGATGAAAATCAGGAGGAGTCTGACAGCATCTTTTCACTTTTCACTTAACACATTTTAACGACACTTAAGCTTCTTAATAAAATGTGTTAGTCTATAAAGGTGAAATGAAATTTAAAACCAAACAGATTTATTACTAACTCAACATCTTTAGTTTCCAAATATTTAGTGATTCTATATGAACTTTTCTACATATTATCGGTTTTTGATTAATAGGAACCATTGCAGAGCATAAATATATATACCATTATTTTCAGCTATATAAATTCTACAGTATCAGTTCAACTGATATGCAAACTGTACTTAGGAACTGCAAATGATATTTGGTCTCCCAGTTTATTCGCTGAAGGAAGCTTCCTGCTCTTGAAGGAAAGTAATAGCAATAGCAATAGCATTTAGACTTATATATTGCTTCACAGTGCTTTACAGCCCTCTCTAAGTGGTTTATAGTCAGCATATTACCTCCAACAGCAATCTGGGTCTTCATTTTACCGACCTTGGAAGGCTGGAAGGCTGAATCAACCATGAGTCTGTTGAGATTTGAACTGCCAAATCGCAGTCAGTCGTCAGTCAGCAAAAGTAGCCTGCAGTACAGCATTCTAACCACTGCACCACCACAGTTCTTTCATTCATAAACCATAAATGGAGTACACATATTCCCTTGTTTCTTTCTAATTGTGGGCCAGTCAGAACTGTATCAAAAGATATCTAACTACAGATTGTCAGACTCATCAGAACTCATGGAAATGTCGACTGAGGAAAGGATGTGCTGTTGCTGGAACAGAACTGTACTTATTTGACACTACCTACAGCATTCAAAAGCTTTGTTTCTTGACAAAACATTATACTGGCAATTGTTACAAACCATATTGGAATGGATGGATGGATGGATATAGAACACTAATTTAGGTGATCTACACTTCAGCTTGAAATACTGATTTATTTGAATGAGGTTGAATTTAAAGACCAACATTTATATAAAAAGGTTATGCAGGCAAATAAAACAAGTCATGAGGTTAATTCTTCTGAGTACCTGGACATCTCATTAATGTCAAATTCCCATAATTGAATTACTATAAATGGCAACATTACAGACCTGTGTTTTCAGTTCACAGTATTATTATTTTTACCTTCAAATTCTGCCAAATTACTGTTAGCTATTATCGGTCGGGCTGCTTTGCTGTTAGTCTTGATAATATAATTTTTCTGTCATTTATCTTCACACACTGTAGCTCAACTAAGTCTCTGGCTTGTATTTCACTTAAGGCTTTCCAACACATGACATGGCACCATTAGGTAAGAATCTTTATGACACATGCTAAGAAGAAAACACCAAGCACCTTAAGACATGCTTCCCACCAGACTTTGACAAACATCAGTTTGCCTCCAGGGGAGTGTAATACAAATGTAACAAAATCCAAAACATAAATAAATGTTCTTTAATGCCTCCAACTTGGCCCCACTGTTCAATAATTCTCAGGTGGAGATAAAACATACTCAAAAATAGTCTTCAAAAGAAAGCAATACAGTCTGAACTTAATGAGCAGATAAAGGTGAAATAAAAAAATCCAACAAACTACAATGACAAAATTTCCACAATGGACCAGGATAACTAATTACCAAATTCAAGGAGATAACAAGGCACAGTCTGTTGGAAGGACGCCAACCAAGATAACTTCAGCCCAAAATAAAACACGCTTTGCTTCAGGCAACGCTGTGTTGTAATTGTATATCTTATATACTAGTCTCCCCAGCTGCTACCAATGAAGAGGATCATGGCCGCTTCCTCTTGCATAAGCCAAGCTGTTTTCTTCTCCGTTCCTCCCTGCATGTCTTAGGATGCAGAGGGGATGGGCCTGGTTCTTCCTCTGACTCCCCAGCCGGCCTCTGCTCTTCCCCAGCCTCCTCCACACCCTCCGGAGCCACACCTCCACTTCCTGTCAGCTGATCCTCCTCTCCCTCAGAGTCCGACTCTACCAAGGGCATGACAAGGGGGAACAGGTTGACAAATGATGCCATAGCTACTGCCTTAAATTTTGTAGTGAGCCATCTGGAGAAACCCAGAAACTATGTCAGGATGCTTTTCATTGACTACAGCTCAGCCTTCAATACTATCCTGCCAAGCATTCTTATCGAAAAGCTGACCGACTTGGATTTTTCTTCTTCCATCTGCAACTGGATCAAAGACTTTCTGAGGGACCAACCACAAACAGTGAAGGCTGGGTCTGTCACAATCCACCTCCCTGAATGTCACATCCCTGAAGCTTAGCACTGGCTCCCCACAGGACTGTGTGCTCAGTCCCTACCTGTACTCACTGTACACACATGACTGTGTATCATCTGAGCCATCCACTATGATAATTAAGTTTGCAGATGATACTACTATAAGTTTGCAGATGATACTCCACTATTATAGGTGGAGATGAAACAGCGTACAGGGGGGGAAGTTCAAAAATTATCCTCATGGTGCACAGAAAACAACCTGCACCTAAACATCAGCAAGACAAAAGAGATGGTGTTAGACTTCCGGAACAAGAGAGAGGAACCGGCCCCACTTTACATCAAGGGGAGCTCCTTTAAATTGCTGGAAGTCTACCTCAGCAAAGTTCTTACCTAGAAAATCAACACAACCCAGTTGGCCAGAAAGGCCCAACAGAGTCTCCATTTCCTTGGGATCTTGCAAAAGAATAAAGTGGAACGACTCATGACCTCCTTTACCGGTCCACAATAGAAAGCGTCCTCACATATTACATTACAGTGTGGTATGCTAGCTTGACAGCCGCGGATGGAAAGACATTACAGAGGGTGATGAGCACAGCACAAAACATTGTGGGCTGTTCCCTGATACCACTAGATGACATCAATAGGGCTCGCTGCCTTGGAAGAGTGAGGAAAATTCTCAGGGACGACTCACATCCCTGTCACCACTTCTTCATTCTCCTACCATCGGGCAGGAGATATAGAAGCATAGCCAGCCACACCAATAGGCTGAAGAACAGTTTCTACCCGTGGGCTATCAGACTTCTGAATGGAAAATAACTTTATGTCAACATAGTATGACAGACTTGTGGGGCCAGCGCGTTGTGCAACAAGATCCCATAGTGTAATAAGATTGGGACTGGGTTAGGGACTTCTGTCCTCACTGTGAGTTGTGTTGGGGGGGTGCACGAAGGGAGGCTCAGCCAATCGCATTGTATACATTTTGTACTCTGAAATAAAGGTAATAATAATAATAGTTGACTGTAAGAGGTTACAATTCCCTCTTTCTATCCAGTGTAATTTAAGTCTAGTACTTCTTTCTCTCATGCTTTCTATGATTTAATGCACCTTTTGCTCATATTACTATATCTTAAAGATGGGCTGGG
The DNA here is from genome assembly GCA_009733165.1 of Naja naja. Classification (NCBI taxonomy): domain Eukaryota; kingdom Metazoa; phylum Chordata; class Lepidosauria; order Squamata; family Elapidae; genus Naja; species Naja naja. The sequence continues at coordinate 189,702,465 of CM019150.1, read as the reverse complement.
GTAGTTTGATTTGTTGACAGAAGTGACACCACTATCTTGATAAATTGTGTCTCAACTCCCAGTAATGAAGAGATTAAGTAAATTATGCTAGAAAATTTGCTAAAAGTTATAAATAATATAGCATTCAACATAAAAACCAAATAATGTAAATAATTACCTCTCACTCTGCAACATTCATACAAGAATGTTGAACTCTGAAAATTTTAAATATTCATATATTGTTGGCATAACAAATTATTAGTGTTATTTTCAGGAATATTTCAAGTTGCATAGCATATTTTGGTGATTACTATGCAAGTAATAGCCATAATTCAAATATTTACTTGATTTATTAGTAAGATTAATTCCCTTTTTGTTTATACAAATAGTAATTGCAAAATAGATTTTTATTCCCAATTTATAGCTGATAAAATGTGGCAGAGTCAGAACATACTGTATATCAGTGGCCTTTCTAGCTCTACGGACCGGCAGCAGCGGTGGGTGGGTGGGAAGAGGACAAGGTTTTGCACATGCAAAGTCCACTTGTGCAAATGCAGCTTTGCATTCCCAAATTGTGCACTCACCCACTTTGCATTCCAAAATTGTGCACTCACCCGCAACAGGCGATGGACTGGCACCAGGCACCAGACCAGGGACTTCTGCCATTTATGATGATTAACAAAAGAGATCTTCCTTCCACATCTCCAACTGCTTCATAAATCGCTTTTTATAACATCTAAGTTTACCTTTTTTGAGGATTTGATCATCTTATTCAAGTAAAACTTTTTCAATCTTCTGGTTTCTTTCCATTTTCAAATAATTTATTTTCCTTCATATCATATACTTTACAAAACTAATTCATCTCAACATATTTATCTTATATTCTATCTCTATTTTTCCAACACTTCTTCATTCTTAACTTTACAGATTCCCACTGCGTGATTACTCAATTCTTATTTGCATAAAACGACAGAAACATGCTCTTATATTCAGCAATTTTTGCTTTCTTGAGCAAATATTCATTCATTGCCACAAACAACATAGCAACTACTATATTTTTATGAATATTTGCATGTTAAATTAATTCATTTCTTTATCTTTAATAAACACTCTGTCAAGGTATATCCTCTGTCTAGTTTTTTGGCATGTACGTGTAAATACATAAACTTCCTAATTGGTGGGATATGGAACTAACCATATGTTGTTTTGCATGAGAGTCTCTAGATTAAGAGATCCTAAACCAAGTAGAATAATGTAAGTATGACTAGGATAAAACTGGACTTTGCTTGTATGTAATCTGCCAAGTGACCTTTACTGTCCTTGTCATTAACAGGGAACGCTTGTGTACAATTAAGGCTGATAATCTAATCTATACTTCTTGATCATACTAAAAAAAAACATTATATGTTAGACTTATTAGATAAACCCCGTAAGTGTTTCTGAATGACTTTGCATGTGGGAGGAACACTTAATGGTGCAGAAAAATCCATATTAGCCTGCCAGTCCAATTATAGTAAAGATTTACCGAACATTTTAAGGGGATAGAGAAGACAGAGAAGTAGGGTGTACAATAAAGGATTAGTACAGTATAACTATGGACTGAAACAAGCTATTCTAGCTCAATAGATTTACTCAGGGTTTTTAATAGCAATAGCTGTCAAGCCTGAATTTAATTTGGCGGTGGAATCATATGAATTCAGTTTGAGGACCTGAAGGAGGGAGACCTGAGGTGAATGAAGCTCCAGCCAAAACAACATAGCTGGGCGATGATTAAGCTGCATTCCAACTGCTGCTTGACCAGAGAAAGGAGTAACGAAGTTGCCAGGAAACTATTTTATATCCTGGTTGGATAATGTGACTTATTGTTTTGGAAAAATGAGAACCTTTTAGTTACAGTGATTGGGAAGCCCGGGAAATTTTCAGTACTGGCTTCCACCAGTTAATGTCAAGATGTGTAATTAAATAAAATAATTATTTGAGGAATTATAATGCCTCTGAGTTCGTTTTATGATGATTGCATTACTTGGAACCTGAAATAACACTTAGACTTATATACCACTTTACAGTGCTTTACAGCCCTCTCTTAGCTGTTGACAGGGTCAGCATATTGCCCCAACAATTTGGGTCCTCATTTTACCCACCTCAGAAGGATGAAAGGCTGAGTCAACCCTGAGCCTGGTGAGATTTGAACTGCCAAATTGCAGGCAGCTGGCAATCAACAGAAGCCTGCAGTGCAGTACTGCACTCTAACCACTGTGCTACCGTGGCTCATAATAGCACCTTGTATCTTGGTTTTATTCTGATAACTGAATAAGAAAGTTAGGAACATCAGAATAATACCAAAAATAATTAGGATTATTTAGATGTTTGTCTATGGGTGACTTTACTGATAGGCAGAACCACCAATTGGGTAAAATTACTAGAATTTACCTAAGTAAATTTATAATTTACCTAAATAAGCAAGAATAAATTAAGAAGCAATGATCTAATAGAGCCATAGTGACACAGTGGTTAGAATAAGGTATTGCAGGCTAATTCTGTTGACTTCTGATTGCCAACAGATTGGCAGTTTGATTCTCAACTTGATTCGGCAGTTCGATTCTCAACGTAGACTCAGCTTTCCATCCTTCCAAGGTCAGTAAAATGAGGACCCAGATTGTTGGGGGCAATATGCTGACCCTATAAAGGGGGCCTAGAGAGGGCTGTAAAGCACTATGAAGTCTAAGTGCTACTGCTATATTCCTGTAAAATAATCTTTCACACTTTCAAAGAGATGCTGCTGAGATATGCCTAAAATTAGGAACAAAATGAAGCAGTCATCTCAGTCAATTGTGAGATTTTATACAGGGCAAGATAAGCAGACCTGAGTTTTATCACGGACTGCCTTTTACAAACACATTCCTAAAATGTAGCCCCTTTGTTAAACTTGACTGCTTTCAGAAAAATTGTCTCATTTTTGACCTTTCCTTAAGGTACCTATGTACATGCAAATGAATGGTGTTGTTCTAAAAGGGTGGCTAGATGTATTTATAATGACTAAGTTGCTTCTGCAGATGAAGCATTTGTATTATTTGCCCTCTTCAGTTCTCTGTGTGATTAAATTCTCTCATTACAATGAAGGCCATTTATCACTCTCAATGTATAGATAATGTGATGATTGATGGCTTTGCATCCAACTGTATAATATGCAAATATAGCCTTTTTCTTTAGCAAAACATTATTCTTTCATTTTTAAATCCTCTTAAACATGAATACATTACATTTCTTATGGGATATGGTATTACAGGGCTTGAACTCCCCTTGACCTACCCCTTAGACAACAAAAATGATGATTTAATAGCTATTAAACTGAGCTAGCATTCCCATATTAAATTTATGCACCACGGAAATCATTTGGCTTTTTAAAACTATCTGAATAGAAATACTGCCTTCATTTATAAGTGAAATATTGAAAACTGAAAGCATCTGAAGCCTTCTTCAGCTTTTGGAAAGTATGTACAGCAGATGGGAGTGGGGATGGCCAATTTAAAAGTCCAGTTTGAAGAAATACCACAGATAAAGAGTGGGCATTCCTCTGCAGGCTGCTATCCTCCTCCAATAGAAAGTGTTTAGAGGAATTACGAAATGAGAAAAGGTAGAACTAATGTACCGAGCCGAGCCTTGTTCTATGCAACAGTGCCACATTTTACAAATATGAAGTCTGATGGAATAAAAATGATTAAAATGCCGATACTATATTTTTGTTCCCAGTGGATAAATTAGGCCCCCACAATTTGTGACCAAACAACCAGAAGAAAAGCCAGCAGGTACTTTTCTTGATAATGACCTTCCCCAATTGACAAGGGACCTGCTCTAAGTAGCCGGGAGGTTTCCTTAGATTTTATCATGGCTTATTTTACAAACCTAGAAAGATTTTATAAAAACCAGTCACAATGCACAATTGCATTATCATGCCATTATGCTTAGCACAATAGGAGGGAAAAGATGCAGTGTAGTACATATTGAAAAAAAAATCTTTATGCATTACTTTAGAGGGCTTTTTTGTCAAACATTCTTGTTTTTTGAACAAGTAAATTGCTTGTAAGAATAATAAACTCATTCTGGAAACATGTCAAAACTATTTACTGTCTTTGGACTCTGAAAGAGTACAAAATCTATAGGTGTTTATCTAATACATGGTAGAAATATCACCATAAAACATGTTTTATTCACCAGAGTCGATTCTACCGCATAATGAATATAATCTGGTGCCCTGAATTCTATACTGTTATAAGTTTCATGTTTACACTTTTTAAAAGCGCAAAAGTAAATGAAACTGAATGGTTATTCAAATATGCTTAGCTAAGTAGCAAGAGCAATGCTGTAAGCATAATCTAACTATGGTAATCGTCGCTTAGTGACCACAATTTAAACTGGCAACATGGTTGCTAAGCAATCATCATGCAATAAAGTTACAACTTCACTTCCTATTCAGTTGTTAAACAAGCCACCGAAGGTCATTAAATGAGACATCACAAGATTGCAACCTGTGATTTTTACTGCTGGCTTCCCCATAGACTATGCTTGTTGGAAGATGATTGTGAAGTGCACAAATAGCAATCACATGAATGCAGGAATCGGGATGCTGTGATAGTTGTAAATATCCACTGATTGCCAATGCCAAATGTCAGTCACATGACTCCAGGACATTGTGACAGTTGTAAATGTAAGGACTGGTTGTAAAGTTACTATCGTAACTTAAAACAGTTACTAAACAGGGCAATAAGTGAGGTCTACCTGTAGTGGCTAAGGCACAAGGACAGAAACTGCAAGATTCTGATTTCCAGTCCTGACTTAGGCATGAAGCAAGTTCTCAGCTCTAGGGAGGAGACAATAGCAAGCCACTTAAGGTAAAGGTTTCCCTCGCACATATGTGCTAGTTGTTTTTGGCTCTAGGGGGCAGTGGTCATCTCCATTACAAAGCCGAAGAGCCAGCACTACCCACTGATGTCTCCGTGGTCATGTGGCCAGCATGACTAAACGCTGAAGGCACACGGAACACTGTTACCTTCCCATGAAAGTGTTCCCTATTTGTCTACTTGCAATTTTACATATTTTCAAACTGCTAGGTTGGCAGAAGCTGGGACAAGTAATGGGAGTTCACTCCGTTACATGGTGCTAGGGATTTGAATTGCCGAACTGCCAACCTTTCTGATCGACAAACCCAGCGTCTTAGCCACTGACCCACTGCATCCCTAAATCTTGCCAATAAAATTCCAGGTATTAATCAACAGCAGTCAACACTGGCTTGAAGAAACAAACACAAAACCCACAAATCTAATTTAGCAGAGATGATTATTAATACTAATACATGGTAAGGATAACTGAAATAATCCATTTGCTTTGAATCAGTAAATTTATTCTTACTTATTCAATAAGTAAATGCTATCTCTTTTTCGCATCTAATCATTAAAGGAGTCATTTTATACACCATAATGATAAACATTATGGATACAAAAAGTAACCCTGTTAAATATATAAAGCAGCCATTCATTTTCTCCACCTTTAGTTCCTATGTCAGTCTTCATTCTGGGTGCTATTTCATCTGTCAGCCTATGGCAGAGGACACAAGTTTAGACTTGAAAGACTGACATTTAGCCTTTCCTTAGCTGTAGTCAATCAACACATTCCTGTCTGAACTTTGGAGTACATTTTACAAAATAGTTGGATAGTGTCAGTCAGATTCCTGTTTAAAAACTGCTCCTTTTCCCTTTAGGAAATGAAGTCATGTGTGCAAGTTGTGTTGCTGGCTTGTCTGACAGCCTTTCCATCATAAACTCTGCATGGGGGAACCTTAACACTATCAGATAATAGCTGTGTGTGATGGAGTTTATATCTCCTTCAAGAAAAATGCTTGTCACTATAAGGTACAACCCCAAAATAAAAATGTAAAAAATACAATTAAAGGGAAATAATTCAAGGAAAATAACTACATTTTGACTATTTTGAAGATGACTGGTAAAATATAAAAATTGTGTGTCAATCAGTATCTTAGCTGATTGGCAACATCAACTCAGATAAATCTTGACATGCTCCAATAAGTTTTTATAGAATGACATGTCTTTGGTCAATATATGCACTATTCTGTTCTATTCTATTTTCCCTACAATAATATCCCTGTGAAGTGAGTTGGGCTGATAGGCTCAAGGTCACCCAGTTGGCTTTCAAGGATAAGGCAAGACTGAAACTCAAGGTCTTCTACTTTCTAGTCTGGTACAGTGGTGGGATTCAATTTTTTTTTTTTACTACCGGTTCTGTAGGCGTGGCTTGGTGGGCATGTAAAATCTCCAGTCAGAGGTGGTATTTGCCAGTTCTCCGAACTACTCAAAATTTCCGCTACTGGTTCTCCAGAACTGGTCAGAACCTGCTGAATACCACCTCTGGTCTGGTGCCTTGGTCTGATTTCTTGCTCTAGTATATGTAGAAGAGCTGAAAGCTATGTAGCAATGAATATTAAAGAATCATGTAGATGACAACCTGGCAAATTTCCCTTCTTAACTAAAATTATCCTTAAAAATCAAAATATTGTTATTCTAGCATATGAGAAAAACCAATCTCCTTATATAAAACAGCACATGACAGAATAATGCAGAATAAGTTAATATTGCAAAAAAGCAGAGTAGACATGGATAAGGTGGGCTTGTTCGATTTAATCTTTTTAAAAATATTTATTGTTGAATTATTGTGTTTTAATTGTGAGCCACCCCGAGTCCTTGCGGAGAGGGGGCAGCATACAAGTCGAATTAAATAAATAAATAAATAAATAAATAAATAAATAAATAAATAAGAGGACAAGCATATTCTTTTGAAAAATAATGGATAGCATGTAGATCTGAATATTGATTTACCTGAACTGAAAAATGTACTTCTGCAATGTAAAAACATAACAAAATAAAATAAGTTTATTAATGCTCTATTTCCTAACATTAGCATTTTTTTCATTGGGAAACAAATTTTGTATGACAATTTTTTGCAAAGCTTTCTCACTGAAAACTTAGGCAGTAGAATCACAAGCAAGAAAAATTGGCAGTATCAACATCGGGAAATTGGACAAGAAGCAATACCAGCTTTGAAAATTGAATCTGTAAACCACTTCCACTCATCCCCCTGTAAAGCTTTGATAAATATCAATAAATGTTTGAATTAGAGTTATATGAAAGCATATCAGAATCTTGCACCTGGGTCCTTGATATTCATTCTGTTCCAAATTGGGAGAAGAAGGCAGTATTATTGAACTTATTGGATATTTGAAACTATTTTCTTGCTGAATTAAAATCCGCTTATTGATAGAAGTTCCTAAAACTGTTCCCCACAACTTCCTACAATCCTGATGTGAATCTGTGTTTCTATATGGTTTATAAAACCTTTTATAGAATTTTTCTTTTGGCACTTTTATTCAGGGAAAAGCCAGGGGAACCATCATTCTCTCTTTTGGTACTTCTGTATCTAACGGAAAGGTCAGAATGAAACTACAGATTTCAGGAAAAGATAAAGCTTGGAACTGAAGACAATGCGAGGAAAGAAAAAACAAACCCTCAAGAACCCAAGAATTCAACTTTCCCTTCCAGGCATAAGGGCGCAAACAACAAAAGAAAACTAAAGAAATAAACCAATAACTCAAATCAATGCCTAATCTGAACATAAAACTTAATTCAAATCCACCCCTTATTTTCCTAATTTTTTATTTCCTTGTGATTTTCCATGCCATTTCCAGATTGGGGTATATTTCTTACCTAGCAATGGTAAGAGAAGCCATTTCTGGAGAGAAGCCATTTCTTGGCCATGGATAAAGGCAAAAAAATAAAGGCAAAATGAAAGTGGTGGTCTTGTCTTTTAAGTTTATCCCTCCTAAAAGCAGGGAAAATGTTCTAGTTGCTTAGAATTTGAACTTCCTTGTCTTTGTTGTGCTCTCCTTATGATCAAGAATGATCCGTTGATTAACACATTCATATATGAACTTGTGGGTTATGTTTTCTCCTTTTACTTCAGGATGACACACACACGACACACATCTGATAATAAAGTGCTAATAGAGTTGCTGCTCATTTTGTGTTCTGTTTAATTATACAAAATACATGCTTAAGATATCTTTTCTCTCCTAATGTTCACCTCCCAATGACCCTGACCTGATGTAACTTCCCTAACGTAACACTCATCGCCAGAGCCTCACTTGACACAAATACTACACTGATGGTAAAATGTTTTACCTTTTCATTTTTCAAAATGAGTTTGGCATGATCTCTTCCAAAAATGTAATATACTACATATTAAAATCAATGGGTTGAGAACAATCTGGTGTGTGTGTGTGTGTGTGTGTGTGAGTGAGAGAGAGAGAGAGAGAGAGAGAGAGAGAGAGAGAGAGAGACAGAGACAGAGACAGAGACAGAGACAGACAGAGACAGACAGACAGACAGACAGACAGACAGAGACAAAGAGAGAAAGTGAGTTTTTTTTTTCCTGGCAATAGATATTGTTGTTACATGTATTTTCACCCAAGCGATTTTCCTGTCACTTTGTGATAACTTCTTGTGTAAGAGTAGAGCTTTGTTTTCACAGTTGCCCATTAGCAATGAAAAGGAACAGATTGAACCAACAAGCAAAGCAAACACATCTCCTAGTCTCAATTTCAGTGTTGTTTTGCAATGAGCAGCACCTTGTCTTTTCCAAATGACAATTATTCACAATGTAAAACTAGTGTAAATATGTATCTTTGTCATCTTGGTCTATCTGAAGAGCTAAACTCTAGTAAGTCTCTGGAGATTTTAGAAACTGTTACAATAGAATAATATAATCTACCCAGTATCTTATGATACCCCAAATTCTGTTTTCAAGGGAGATGAATCACCAAATAATCCTTTAAAAAAATTAAGGAATTATAAAGAGTTATTTTATAGTGAAATAAGAGAACAGAGACTAAAAGATAAAGGTTTCCCTGTCCAGTTGTGTCTGACTCTGATGACAATGCTCATCTCCATTTCTTGGCTGAAAGAGTCAGTGTTGTCCAAAGACAATTTCCATGGTCACGTGGCCAGCATGGCTATATGCTCACGGAATGCTGTTACCTTCCCACTGAAGTGGTACCTATTAATCTACTTGCATTTGCATGCTTTTGAACTGCTAGGTGGGCAAGAGCTGGGGCAAATAATGGAAGTTCACTTCCTTGTGCAAACCCAGGCTGTCAGCTTTCCAGCTGACAAACTCAGTGTCCTTAAATGCTGAATCCTCGCACCTCATATTGTCATATTAATTACGTTACAAACACATGACTTTCAATTTCACATCTAACAACTGCTTTTATTAGTGGCCACTATCGATAGATAATTCTCATTATTCTTTACTTTCCCCTTTCTATTCCATTTTTTGTCCCATCAATTGTTATGATTGCATATTTGTATATCTATAAAATCTATATCTCTATATAATATAGGAAAGAACTCTATTAATTTGATGTTGTGAATTGTGATCCACAAAAAAGTATGCAACAATAAATCTGATATAAGATGATATAAGACTTTGCATGGCCTTATTGCAATAGATTAGCAGTAGTATATTATGCATACAAGTTATGGATTCCAATTGGTAATATCCTTCATGCTGATTGCATCTTTATTTGATGGTGTGATAGCCAGGTGCCTGCATAAATTTGAAACAATGGATATTTCCATAGGGTAGGCTTCAGCTGGAGGAAATTTTGAACTACCAAGGAGAAATCCATACCCTCACCAATATTAGCAGGGCAAGCTATTGTACATAAGCAGAGAGCAAACCTGATAGTTGCTAGCACTGATGATGCTACTTAGTGAGCCCCTGACCTCCGCACCTTCTGACACGACCTAAAAACCTGGTTGTTTGAACAGGCTGGGCTGTGCTGACTCCTTGGGGAATGGGTTTTAATTTTAAATTTATTAATGGATTTTTAGTTTAATTTGGCTTGTCATAGTTTAATTCTATTTTAGCTAACTTAATTTATTGTATTGTTTTTATCTGTGAGCTGCCCTGAGTCCTTTTGGAGAGGGGGGGCATACAAGTCAAATAAATAAATAAATAAATAAATAAATAAATAAAGAAAGAAAGAAAGAAAGAAAGAAAGAAAGAAAGAAAGAAAGAAAGAAACATTCAAGCAAATAACCAATCTCAGAGAGGACTGAGGCTTTTAAAATAATATGCAGAGGTCATTTAATTCTTCTTTATCTAAAATGTAACAACTACAGATTCCCTTCCCCCCTAGCCCCGCATCATTTCCCTAAACCTGTGAGTTTGGGGATCTATGCCATATTTACCATGGCACAGGAGTCCCATTGTAATTTACCTGCATGTTATGAGCAGACCTTCTTATGTGAGACAGCAAAGATTAGAAATAATGGCTCTTTATTGATTAAACTGCCCATCAACATCTGTGCCCAGACAGTGTAACATCAGAACAACAGATGTGATTTAGAATCTACTGATAGATTGATACTAGTGTCTGAAAATGTAAGCAGTTGGAAAGTTCATAAGGCTTCAGAAGAATTCCAGATCAGATGTCTATAATATGAAAGGATAGTGAATGCAGAATGTTCGGAGGGGCTATATTTGCATTTACAAAGTAAAAGGAGTGGCACTGAGAGATGGAAAATAAATGAGGAGAGGAATCAAACAACACTGTTCAGGTGAATCTAATAATAGTAAGACAGACTATATAACTATATCTTTTCAGCTCATATTATTTTCATTAAGTTTCAGATTCGTTCATTGATACTCAAAAATTATAGTAACAGCAATAATGGATAGCCCCACTGATCCTTGGGATGGATACTTACCACATTGGGGAACCCCTGATCTATGACATCATAGCAACACAGGCTTTTATTTCTCACATGAGTTTGACCTCATGTAGAATGCAAAAATGCTAACTAGGGATAGAAGAAAATGAGTTAAGTTGATACACAAAACATTCTCCAATTGGCTTTCCTTTGAAATGTTTTCTCTTGTTTTACTAAGAAAACCAGCAACAATGTCTCCAAATAAGTAAAACTGTTAAATATGCAGAGCTAACCCAATTGTTTCTTATTTAGTTAGAGCTTGCAATTTTTTTTAATTTTTTTTTTAAATTCGCATTTATATGCCGCCCTTCTCCGGAGACTCAGGGTGGCTTACAATTTTTTGGAGCACAACCCAATGCACTCAGCAATAGCCTTAATTCCACTGTATATGCCTGCTTATTACTAGGGCTTTTTGGCCCCCCCAAGCAGCATTTTTACAAAGTCAGCTTATTGCCCCCAACAATCTTGGGTCCTCAATTTACCTACCCCGAGAGGATGGAAGGCTGAGTCAACCTTGAGCCTGGTGGGATTCGAGCCTGCAGTAATTGCAGGCAGCTGGAATTAAGTGCTAGGCGTTTAACAGCCTGCACCACCAAGGCAGTATACTTTTGAAAGTATGTTGAATGAACCTTACAAAAACTGCATATTTAAATGTACAATTATTAGTCTGGTTCTAATAGTAACACATTTTCATCATGCAACTATCATTATAGTTGTGAATCATTCTTTTTTTCATGCTCAGATCCCTGTACTGTAGCTATGGTCATTTCGCAGGCAGTGGAAAATGGGAGTAAAAATGTTCTAAGCAGTACTTGACTCATCTGTGCCAATCAAGATCTTCTCTGGTTCAAGACACGTTTCAGAAATTTGCACTACATAGCCATTTAATTGATAATAAGATGCCACTGACTTTCCATTTTACTTATTTGAATTCCCAATTGGAAATATGGAGCTTCTTTGGTTGATGGCCAAAGAAGCCACAGAAGTAGAATTGTAGGACATGTAATATATCTGTGCTACAAAGCAGAACCTATAATTTGTTTTAACAATGGCACATTTTCTGCCCAATTACCTTTTCCTAGGCCAAGAATTGCATTTGGTCTTTGAGTGGCAAGCCAGGGGCCATAGCTTTAAAAATAGCAGCTGCAGGAGTGTTAAAAAAAAGGACTATATTTACATATATTTAATTAATTTAAATATTGTCCATAGATTATTCCCTGTATTTAATCACATTCTCTTTTCTATTGTTTTCAAAATTAGAATTGGTAATTTTGAAGATCTTGCTCTCCTCTCCCTCTTTCTGTGGAGGGTTCTGTAACCTGAAATAGTGCATCTAAGGAAGCAACCATGATAATAATATAGAACACAGATATCTGCATTTATGTCAGACACAATTAATTAGATGTATATGTAAGATTGCAGCATAGACTATTTATTTAAGCCTATACACAAGAATTGTGACGTCCCGACTGGACTGCTGCAACGCTCTCTATTTAGGACTGCCCTTGCATACCATCCAGAGGCTTCAGCTGGTGCAGAATGCGGCTGCACGGGTTGTGATGGGAGTTTCCCGATACTCCCATGTTACACCCCTCCTGCGCGAGCTGCATTGGTTACTGGTTGCCTTCCAGGTGAGATTCAAGGTGTTGGTGTTAACATTCAAAATCCTTTACGATTTGGGTCTGGGGTACTTGCGGGAGCGTCTCCTGCCAATATCAAACACCGATTGCTCTGTCCGTGCGCACAGACGGGGACTCCTCAGGGTACCGTCGGCTAGACAATGTCGGCTGGCGGTGCCCCGGGGAAGGGCCTATTCTGTTGCGGCCCCCGCCTTGTGGAACCAACTCCCTTTGGAGCTCCGGTTGGCTTCTGATCTTCGCTCTTCCGCCGCGATCTGAAGACCTGGCTGTTTGAACAGGCCGGACTGGACTGACCTCCTGGGTTTTTTTAAAAGTATTTTAACGAGTTTTTAGTGATTGGGCTTGTTTGATTTAATTCTTTTTTAAATATTTATTGTTTGAAGTATTGTGTTTTAACTGTGAGCCGAGTCCTGAGAGGGGGCATACAAGTCCAATTATAAATAAATAAATAAATAAATAAATAAATAAATAAATAAATAAATCCAGTCAACTTACAGTCAGCACTAAATTAGTGCTAGATAAGGGTTAAAGGAATTCACAGGGAGCTGGACTTGGATCTCAGGCAATGCAAGGATTCTATACTGATGACACATTTAAATCTCCCTCTGTGCTCTGCCTACTCTTCACCTACATCTTATCTGCCATAATACCACCCCCCAAAAAATCTTCACCCATTTATAGTTTGAACAACATGGGCTGCAGGCAGATTCCAATTATGAGAGTTGTTTTTCAGATTCTCATGAGTTAATAAAATATTCTGATAATTCATTAATAAAATAAAAGAGTTGCAATCTCATCCAGAAATCCTATAAAATAAATGGACAATCATAACCCACTCATGTGATTTTTAGAGTTAACATTAATTTTAATGAATTAATGCACATTATAGTTAGTGGGTATGATGTGCAATTTATGGGAATTACTCTCTAATTTAGCAATTAAAATACAATTATCTTAAAATGATCCTAACCATCTAATTCTACTTTCCATTACTTATGTCATTTTAGCATAAATTATAGAGATTTGCAACTTTCTTAGCTCAAAAACACTACATAAGTAGAAGTACAAATAAATGTTAATTAGTTTCTAGGAAACTGCATGTTATATAAAAAATTCAAACAAACTGCTATCAGTATAAAAGCAGTAAGCAGTAAGAACACAGAAAATATGCTAATTTATATCACAGGTACACCAGATGTGTCACTTACATACCTCTTTTTGAAGGTGACATTCATCATTTTTCCTCCAACATAAATAAAATAATAATTGAACTCAGATTATCAAACGGTAAAGGAAAACTAAAGACATCTGTAGGAATTAAATTTTAACTTATACTGAGGTACTATTTTTAGCCTGTTCCCTATTGCAGTTTTTCTTGTCACATACTATTCCCACCACAATAGCTATATGGATAACCCATGCAGATAATAATTATATGGATATGAGTCATACTTGTAGGTCTAAGAAATAAGAGTTTAATTTAGTGTAATACAAAGAAATTAAGCTATTCTGAATTAATTCTAAAGGGAATCTACTGTGTTCTATGGAATGAATAAAACGGACAGCAATCTAGATTTTTGGTTAAAATGAGAAGTCTAATGGCAGATTTGGACTCCCTTCAGAATGAATTATTTAATTAATGTTTTCACATTCTTCATTCTCAATATATATGGCTGGCTTTTGGTTGATGGGATACGACATAAAATATAGTCTGAGGATTCAATTATCTTCACTAGAAAAGATGAATTCTACAGATTGTATACATTTACTATTGAAATGAATGGCTGAGTTTCTATATTAAATGCCGCACCAAGATGCACATGCTTTAAGGCCAGCTTCAACTCTCAAGTAATATAGTAATTTATTTACTGTCTATTCTGTTTGATAGCAATTTTTCTGGAGAAGTTTGTCATATCTCCTGCTACCTGAATCCTAGTAACTGAACCTGGGATCTTTTATATGCAAAACATGTGCTTTCCTATTGAAATATGATCCTATTGTGCCCCATTCTTTATTTTGTATGTGAGATTTTATGAACACCAAAGTTGTTACATTAGCAAAGCACATGTCTGCATGCAATATATAGAGGCTCAGTCTGGCATCTCCATGTTTGGCTGGAAATGCCTGAAACCATGTCAGTTAGCATTGACAAAACTGGACTACACAGAGCCTGATTCAAGTAATGTAAATTCTCATATCTCTGTGTATATCTTGTCAAGGATGTACACTAAGATCTATTTCCAAAGCTAGAATATATATTGTTTCTTGTTACCATGAGGCACTTATTTGTCAGCTACTGCTTGAATGCAAATAATTTTTCTACAATATCAGGCAATCTGTGAGTAATTATTGTAAAACATTTGGGCTGATAAAATAACAATGAAATAAAGAATGAACTGCAAAGCACAACCATAAAAGAAACTTGAGATTGCGATCAAGATCTTTTCAAGGAAGCAAAGTTCTCCCACACAGAATGTCAAAGAGATCTCTAAAGAACTGTTGCTCATTGTAAATACATGAATTGTTCACTAATGCTACACAATTGGAAATCTGTTTTGTTCTGTATAGAGATTGCAGTTATAAGCAACAATGTCATATCAGTACAATTTGTATGAGATTTTCCAGGCTATGAATATATGTAAGTATGAAAACCTTAAAGATGAATAATTACATAGAGGCTGCTGACATCTGAAACAAGCTACTTCTTATTTCAACTGCATAGAACTAACAATTGTAAAGACAAAAGATTCAGAAGAACTAGATTCTATATCATTTCAGCAAAGCTGAATAAAGTAGGGCAAAGTTTCTGAGGTTCTAGAAATTCTAGAACAGAAATAAAATGCCTTGTATAATTTGTCCAAATGTTACATAACCTGAACATACTGTAAAAGCTGGAATTGTCTACATTCAAACATTTTAGTTTCACAATTTTATCTTCATTGGTTTTACTTTGTGTATGACTCATTGGAATCCCAAAAACAATCTATCCAGGTATTATATAAGAAATAGAAAAGGACTCCATATGGAGAAGCCCAAGAGTCAAATTCACAGGAAGCAATCCATGTTTGATCACTGACATTACAAAGATTGCAAGGAAAAAGAGGTTAATTAGGGGACAATGTGTGTGACATTCTACTTTGTATAATCCCCCAACTTTCTCGAAAGTAGATGTGATCTTGTAAAATTAATTTCAGATTATTTCCTTAAATAGAATTTGTAGAAACATATAGAATGAGCTTTGCATTGGAGGTTACACTGTAAGTACAAAGTCTGTCAACGTTTTGCAACAATCCACAGTAGATAATGAAGGTAGCAGTAGCAAATTGGATTCTGCCAAGATGCAATTCTTTTGTTCCATGATTTCAATTTTAGCATGAACAAGAGTGTACTCGATTCACAGAACTGCGCCTTTTGTTCACGCTCTAGAAACTTTAGCCAATACTTCTAGTTTTGGATGACAAACTGTTGTGCGCTAAACTAATATTAAGAATGAGCAAGTGAGCAAAACAGAATGACCTAGTCACCTGACAAAATTTCCACTTTCCCTACTCTGTGGTGACCTACATCATGGTCATTGTCTCTTTAAATTTCAGCAGTATCCTTCATAGTGTTTCTCTTCTGGAGATGTCATATCTATCCAGGGTGATACAAAACTTCATTTCACTCTACTTTGAATATTATAATGCATTTTATAGCAATTTACCTTTGAAAAGCTTTCAGAAGTACAGTGCTGTAAATCTCAATTTAAGAAGCCTTAGACTTTCAGGCTTTGAGACAAAAGACATAAGTGTCCATGTACTGAATGTTTCTGCCCACACATAAAGTATGAATAATGTCCATATAAAATGTCTTTCTCAGCACAAAATATACAAAGTACCACCACGTGAAATCCTTTATTGAAGTATATGCCCTTGTAAAAGTAACAAAATCACTTCTTAAAATTACAGAGCAATTATACAGATATCTATTCTGAAACAAACTCTGAGAAACCATTTTGAGGTAAGTTTATATACAGTAATGAGGACTGAAGCTTTGAATCCTTTTTTGTAACTCCAACCTCTCAGATGAGCTTATCAAGAAAATTCTGCAGAATTGGTTGCAAGGGAAGATACTACACAGCACTTTCATCCCTTCTGCTTCTGATTTATCGGAGTTCTTCTTTATTGCCTAGCCTTCTGGGAGGTCTGTGAGTTGGAACTACAATGTAGAAGTTGCAAACAATACTTTAAATGCAAAACCTTAAGTCCTTACTAAGGCCAGTCTGCTGGTGCGTCCATACGTATGAACGTATGAAGCCATTTTCCCTTGCTCACACTATTGAAATCAAACAATTACTGTTTCCAAAGCAAATACAAAAAATAAATAAAGCCCATAAGTGGCATTTCAGGAAGCATTTTTCTCCATACAGCCTGGCAAATAGCTGCTTGGCATGCTTTAAAAGTAAGCCCTGCAGAGTAACAGCTTTTAGCATGGAAGGAAAATGCTGAACAGCAATCAATTTCCAGGCTAAATGAGACAGAAAGGTCATGAGGAATGGGAAAATAGTAAAGCTGCTTTATTTAAATAAGGATCTGAATCAACCATAATCAAGGGATATGTTGTATGGTTGTTCAGTTGGATAAAGGATTTCCTGGAAGAATTACGCTAGAATATTATCTCTGGAACTCTAAGCAGAAGTGGTATTCAGCAGGTTCTGACCAGTTCTGGAGAACTGGTAGAGGAAATTTTGAGTAGTTCAGAGAACCAGCAAATACCAGCTCTGACTGGCCCCTCCCCCATCTATTCTCTGCCTCCCAAGTCCCAGCTGATCGGCTGGGTCTTCTTTTGTTGCCCTGCACAGGAGAACAGTGCTGGAAAGCAGGTTAGTGGGGTGGGGAGGGAATGGGATTTTGCAGTATCCTTCCCCTGGAGTGGGGTGGGAAAGGAGATTTTACAGTATTCTTCCCCTGCCTTGTCCACCAAGCCACGCCACACCCACAGAACCAGTAGTAAAAAAAATTGAATCCCACCACTGACTCAAAGGATTGTGATTATTTTCTTGTAAAATCAGGTCTCTGTTGACCCACAAAGTTTATGAAGTTCCTGTTGTTATTCAACAGAGAACAGTAAATTTTGAAGTTGCTTCAACACAGGGAGGGCAAAATGAGGGATATCTATATTAGGCAGCTGCAAATTTTGCAAAGAACAGCTTTTTATTTTATTCTATAAGAAAAGGTAACTCTGAATTCTTTGAAACAGATTACATCTTTCAAACAATTTTTCTAATATTTTACTAGGATACTTTTGATGGTATAAATGTCCAATCCATACAAGTCAGTAAGGACAACAATAATAGATTTCAACTAACTAGGTTAATCAGGAACACCAGTCGAAACTGCAAATCAGGCTAAATTTTGGAAGAGCAAATACACATGTATTACTTTCAGCTAAAAGCTGATTATAATTCAGACAGAAATTTAACATGAAATAAGCTGAATTCTTCCAGATTCAGTATGTATGTATGTATGTATGTATGTATGTATGTATGTATGTATGTATACAGGTGGAACTCGAAAAATATTGTGCAAAAGTTCATTTATTTCAGTAATGAAACTTAAAAGGTGAAACTAATATATGAGATAGACTCATTACATGCAAAGCAAGATAGTTCAAGCCATGATTTGTCATAATTGTGCTGATTATGGCTTACAGCTCATGAAAACCCCAAATCCACAATCTCAGAAAATTAGAATATTGTGAAAAGGTTCCATATTCTAGGCTCAAAGTGTCCCACTCTAATCAGCTAATTAAGCCATAAACTCTGCAAAGGGTTCCTGAGCCTTTAAATGGTCTCTCAGTCTGGTTCAGTAGGAATCACAATCATGGGAAAGACTGCTGACTTGACAGTTGTGCAGAAAACCATCATTGACACCCTCCATAAGGAGGGAAAGCCTCAAAAGGTAATTGCAAAAGAAGTTGGATGTTCCCAAAGTGCTGTATCAAAGCACATTAATAGAAAGTTATGTGGAAGGGAAAAGTGTGGAAGAAAAAGGTGCACAAGCAGCAGCGATGATCGCAGCCTGGAGAGAATTGTCAGGAAAAGGCCATTCAAAAGTGTTGGGGACTTTCACAAGGAGTGGACTGAGGCTGCAATCAGTGCATCAAGAGCCACCACACACAGACGGATCCTGGACATGGGCTTCAAATGTTGTATTCGTCTTGTCAAGCCGCTCCTGAACAACAAATAACGTCAGAAGCGTCTTACCTGGGCTAAAGAAAAACAGACCTGGTCTGTTGCTCAATGGTCCAAAGTCCTCTTTGGAAACCAAGGACCCAGAGTATGGAAGAAGAATGGAGAGGCACACACTGCAAGATTCTTGAAGTCCAGTGTGAAGTTTCCACAGTCTGTGTTGATTTGGGGAGCCATGTCATCTGCTGGTGTTGGTCCACTGTGCTTCATTAAGTCCAGGGTCAATGCAGCCGTCTACCAGGAGATTTTGGAGCACTTCATGCTTCCTTCCGCAGACGAGCTTTATGGGGATGCTGACTTCATTTTCCAGCAGGACTTGACACCTGCCCACACTGCCAAAAGCACCAAAACCTGGTTCAATGACTGTGGTATTACTGTGCTTGATTGGCCAGCAAACTCACCTGACCTGAACCCCATAGAGAATCTATGGGGCATTGCCAAGAGAAAGATGAGAGACGTGAGACCAAACAATGCAGAAGAGCTGAAGGCCACTATTGAAGAATCCTGGTCTTCCATAACACTTCAGCAGTGCCACAGGCTGATAGCTTCCATGCCATGCTGAATTGAGGCAGTAATTGCTGCAAAAGGGGCCCAAACCAAGAACTGAGTACATATGCATGCTTATACTTTTCAGAGGTCTGATATCGTTCTATGTAAAATCCTTATTTTATTGATTGCATGTAATATTCTAATTTTCTGAGATTGTGGATTTGGGGTTTTCATGAGCTGTAAGCCATAATCATCACAATTATGGCAAATCATGGCTTGAACTATCTTGTTTTGCATGTAATGAGTCTATCTCATATATTAGTTTCACACACACACACACACACACACACACACACACACACTGCTCCTTTAGTACTTCTATCATCACCATCTTCTTTTCCTCAATACGTACCTCAAATCTGCTCTGGAGGTTCCTCCAACTTTCAAGAGCAGGCTTTGGGGTGTGTGGAAAAAGATCAAGGCAACTATCATCAGAATGGATTACATTACTAGATATAATATTACAGTTTATTTATCAAATTTCCGTGGTCGCCAATCTATCTAAAGAAATTGGTGGTGAATGTATAACAAAATTAATCATTAAAAATAAAGGTAGTCCTCAACTTACAACAGTTCATTTAGTGACCATTCAGTGTTACAATAGTATTGAAAAAGGTGACTTATGACTGTTTTTCACATTTGCAGCATCCTCATAGTCATGTAATCAAAATTCTGATGCTTGGCCACTGGTTTATATTTATGACAATTCAATGTCCCAGGATCCTTTTGTGACCTTCTGGCAAACAAAGCCAATGGGGAAGCCAGATTCACTTATCAACCGGATTACTAATTTAACAACTTCAGTGATCCACTTAAGAACTGTGGCAAGAAAGGTCATAATATGGGGCAAAACTCACTTAATAAATGTCTCACTGATCAACATAAATTTTGGGCTCCATTGTGGTTAAGGATTACCCGTAGAAACGAACCCAAAATCAATGTCTTGTAAAAAAGATCAGTCTTCCCATACAGCTTACATACACACAAGTGCTGCAACAAGTTAACATCCTGGTCTAACATAGCCTTCTAAAAACAAACACAATGTGGGCCATCTATATCTCTGGAAGAGGCTAATCCAAAGGCCAAGCACCATAACAGAGAAGGCATGCTTCCTAGGGTCCACTAGTTGACACTGTTTAATGGAGGGACCCAAATGATGCCCATTCTGCTTTAAATGGTCTCACATAGTTTGGTCTCATGCCATGTACATTTTAAAGTGACAAACAATACTTAAAAACCCATTGGGAACCAATGTATATCACATGGCAGTGAATCAATGAACCATTGATTTATGCAACAGTTGAAATGTCTGAATACTTTTCAAGGACAGCCCCATCTAGAGAGACTCAATAGTCCAAGCAGGGGATGATCAGGGGATCAATGAGCAGGAGCAGGCCTCACAATCCTGGATTGGGTGCAGCTGGCACAGTTATTGATTATGAATCTTGTCTGGAGTAGTTTTTTTTTCTATTCAGTTTATTACTATCATTGCAAATATTAGAATAGTTACCCCAAATGATTTTCAGTCTGTGGTATCTTTATTGATTCTTTTCTACCATTTTTACTTCTACTGGTTTCTTGCTTTTAGACATAAAAAGTGATATAGTATTATATTGTCATTTAACTCAACATTATAGACCTATAAGCAAAACTAATAATTCTTTAGAAGGCACAACAATAATTTGTTTTTAGAATGATCCAGATTGGGTACTTTCAAATTTCTAAAGCCTTTGACAAACCAAATATGATATAATGTACTGTACATGTATGTTGACTTAAAAGTTTTGGGTTTTAGTTTTGACAGGTGGGGATGAAAGTTAATTAAACTTTTATCCAGAAGCCTCCATGTTATCTGCCATCATTACAACACCAAATGAAAGACAGTAATGAAACTCTGTACCGAAAGCATATCAGAAGAGGAATATGGCTTCATAATACCAGAGTGTTAACTAAATTAATGACTGTGTTGGAAGAAGACTTGGAAATCACATTCATGGAGAAGCTATACTTAGCGCAGAGCTTAAATTGAAGAGTCTATTTCTGTTATAACTCATATTCAATTAATTGGAGCAGTGCCGAAGTTTAGGAAAATGCAGCATCATTTTTTTTATTGTAATTTCATGCTTGTTCCCTCTGAAATTGCACACAGTATGGGAAGGAATACAAATATAAAATGTCAGATCAAGAGCTAAACAGTCAGTTGAAGCCAGCACTTTAATCTATCTGTGAAAGTCTTATTGACGTCAATGGGATGTTTACCTGAATAAAATTATGTAGGAGTTACGTTTTCGCAAGTCGTGTCTATCGGTAATATGTTCTCAAAATAGCTTGTACTTCATCCAATTTTGACAAAGCATATGCTCAAGTAAATTCAAATAAGCCTTTTGATCTTAAAAGGGAAACATTAAAATATGAAGTTAAATAAAAGGCCTGATTTTGCCATTTTTCTTTCAGTACTATGAAAGCAGTAATAAATTGATCCATATTTCATCATTTATAGTTCAATATTTGAATACTATTTAACCTTTCTTATTCCTCATTATTTATTTGAATGCTTATATGCCAATCCAGCAGTTCAAAAGCATGCAACTGCTAGTAGATGAGTAGGTACCGCTTCAGCAGGAAAGGTTACTGTGTTCCATATTTTCATGCTGGCCACCTGATGTTGGAAATATCTTTTGCAGCTTGGTGACCCAGCTGGGGGGAAAAAGGGGAACCATGCTGCATGAGTGATGGGCTGGCGTGCATGCGCAGCTCAAGTTGCACAAGCAGTCGGGCAGCACGCATTCCATACACATGCAGTTCGACTAGTTGAGCTGCGTGCCCGTGTGTGTGCACTGCCTGCCACTTGCGCCAGCCTGCTGCTCACATGAGTCAAGCTGTGCGTGTGCTGGCCCACTGCTCATGTGAATTGAGCTGCATATACACGCCGGCCCACTACTCACATGGCCCAGTTGCGAATAGACTACGGCCATGGCCCTGGTATTGGGAACCTCTGAGCTACTTACTGCACATGTATTCACTTCATCATTCAATATTTCAGGTTTATTTTTTGTTTTGTTTTGCCGAATTTTTGCTGTTTTATTTTTAACATTTTATTTTTAACATTTGATGTTTTACTAAAATAATATGTAAGTAACCATTAATCAATGTAGTGATTTAAAAAGATTACTTCACCATAAAGTTTCCTTCTCCAACTCTTTATTGAAGCTGTAAGACAATAGTGTGTTATCTTGGATATCCCCTCCCTGCAAATGGCAGGCAATTTAAATAATATTCTGAAGACCAAAACATAAGCAGATGAAATCTACACCGATATTCCTTTGATGCAGCTAGATCAGTAATATTTTTCTGTGATGAGCCCAAGGCCAATTAATGAGGCTTGGAGGAAAGTAGAACAGATGGTAGTAGGTAAGCTTCAAAGTAGGCTTAAATCTACACACCCCTCTTTGCTAGAATCAGAAATGTTTGTCAGAGCATAAAGAGTAAACCACTTTATAATGGAAACTAAATTTATTTTTACTTAGGGCAAACTATTCTAAAAGATTTTACCAACTATTTTAAAAGATTTTACTAACTATTTTAAAAGATTTTACTAAGCAGCAATGTTTGAATGCTTAGCTACATATATAGGGGACTTATCTAATGTAATACATTCCATACAGACTGTGGGATTATACTGGCTCTCAGTTTCAGATCATACATAATTTCTACGCTACCCTAAGCGCTGGCTAAGATGCACTGTGAAGTAAGTAGAGAAAATAAAACTGAAGGTAAGAAAACACAACTCTAATAATTCCAAAGCAGAACTGAAGGTAAAAAGTGGGATATGGTGTCATATTGGAAATGTGGTGATACTAGCATCTATATAGGGAATATTATGATTAACTACTATAAATGGGGTAGATCTCAAGAGTAGATGTAGGCTGCATTCAGATTCAAAATGAGCAAATGGGATTTGGATTTAAAAGAAAACCTTGTTCTCATTGTTAGCCCTCCTTATAAGACCTTTTTCTGAGGTATAGCGATATAGTGGCATGACCCAGGAAAGTAAGCATTTAAATTAAAGGAGTGCAAGAAGAACATGACAGAACAACAAAATATGGCCACCATGTCCAATATGAACTGCTGCCAGGATGTTGTAAAGATTTAAATGAAATGGCTGAACTGAGTCCCAGTAAGACAGTGTGTTTTTTGTCCTCAAACTAGCAGTCTCTATGTACTCTGCATTCTGGACAACGAACTACTGAATGAATAATCAATGGCTATAATGTCTCAACTTTGTAAAAAGCATAAAACATCTAGGATTGTTTTTCTCAGATTTTGTAACAAGGTTCTGCATTATCTAAAAAATAAAATATAAATACTTGGCCCTGTTGATGGAAACTGTTTTACATTAAAAGTTTATCTTTTAGAAATGGGAAAGAGTAGCCATAAAAGGTAACATCACTCATAGTCTAGAAGTCTGCATTTGTTGTGATTAATTCATTCGCCCTGAAGTTTACAAGCTCTGAAAGTTGAAATGTTATATATCTATAAGTCACGACAAGCAGTGAGACTCAAAGAGATTTGATGGCCAAGGCATATGTGATGAAAAAGGGGAAAAAATGATTCTATTGCCAATTGCCACATCAATCTAATATACAACGTAGATATATAAACAGTCTGTTTTGATAACGACATTATTTATTACCTATGCCATATGTTGTATTGTTTTTAGAGTTGATTTAAAAACCTCCTGGAGGGCTACACTACTTTCAAAGACAAGTAAGCGAGTATGTTGTCCAAAATAATTATCTGTGTCCACTAGTTTACTTCGAGCTATATGTCGCTCTGTGTCAAGAAATCTGTGCATTTTCTAGGTGGAGACATTGTCTAATTTATATCTGAAGAGAGGCAAGCTTTTAATAATATTTAAAGGGACTACATAGAATGAAAATTTACTTATCAAAGAAGCTGTATTAAGTCTTTTGTTATACCCACTAAACACACACTCTGTGTGAGATTTCTTAATCATCGTTTAACCATTTGATTCCTCTAGAAATTATTATGAATATATATGTTAATTTTATTTTTAATTGGAGTTATAGCTTGCTTTCATTCAGAAGCTCAAGGCAGCATAGATACTCCTCCCTCCTATTTTTCTGCCCAACAGTATCCTGTGAGGTCGATTGGGGCTGAAAGTATGGCTAGCCTCAAGTTATCTAGTCAACTTCCATGGCCAAGAGTAGATTAGAAGTAGAAAATACTGTTTATAGTCAATGGCCCTAGGTAGATTAGAACGTGAGTCTTCTTTCCACACCTAATCCAACAACTTAACCATTATGCCATATTAGTTCCTCACACAGGAAGGAAGGAAGGAAGGAAGGAAGGAAGGAAGGAAGGAAGGAAGGAAGGAAGGAAGGAAGGATTTTTTGCTGACAAAAATCTAATAGTTGTTCAGCTCAAGAGCTTGATCAAATCTTGTTTGAATGGTTGTTTTGTTTTCTTAAAAGTGAACATAAACACAAGTATGTTTGATTCCAGGATATAGACAAATTGACTCCATCCATCTTGTTCTTTTGTTATTAAATAAAGTAACTAAATAACATTAGTTAATTACCTAAGCTCCTATTAAAACTATTCAGACAAAAATGTATTAATGCACCCAAAGAGCAATTGTCCAATAATTTTAATGGAAGACAGCAAATATAGACATATCATGGAAATAAATGCATATTCTTGGGGGGGGGGACCAGTGAGGAAAGAAAAGAAAAAAGAGAATATGGGGAAATTTCAGAAGAACAGAGTAAAAAAAATCAGCATTTTGAATAAGAACAATTAATTAGAAGCATGCCACTGAAATTTGATTTGACAAAATCTCTGGAATGAATCCTACAGAATATTTTCGAATATTTTATTGTGTATGATAAAATTATGCTGCAAATTTTATCTTCAGATTAATTGCTAGAAGTTTTATAAGATGTTGAAACCTTTTTCTGTTTTAATAAACCTTTGGTGCAGATGGTGGACTCGGGCTACTGTTAAAATGTTTTCTTCCTGAAAGTGATGCTTATTATTTATGGCTTATATTTTTAATAAACCACCCTGAGTCTTTTGAAGTGGAATAGAGATATATGAATGTGTGTTTATGTATGTATAGCAGAGCAGCATAGAACAAATTGCTTAAGGTGGCAGTAAATTTTTACAGGAGAATGTCTAGTGCATGTTCATAATCTTTTTCCTGAAAATCTAATTGAACTATGCTGGCTTGTGTTTTTCTCCCATTTATTTTAAAGATTACTCCAAACAAGTTTCTATACATCAAAAGACAAATAACAAAACATACCTTATTAGCTTCTATACAATACAGTCATTCCATAAAAATGATGCTTTCTGGGCAGTATACCAACTCACTAATGATTGCAGTACTTCAAAATTCCTCAATAACTTCTGCAGGGCAGCAGACTGGATAAAGCTTTTCTTGAATCAACCTATTGCTGACCTTATTTCATTTTCCATAATTATACCACGCCTTATATATTATTTGCTAGCTACTAAATATCTCCTTAAATATTAAGATGAAAATTCTATCAGGAACTTATGTTAGGAAAGCGCATAACAAGTATGACCTCCAGTCTACTGGTATAGCTGTCAAAAACCAAATCTGTCTATAACAAGAAGCTCCTATCTGCACATCCTAAGCACTATACAGGCAGTTCTCGACTTACAACAGTTCATTTAGTGACCATTTGAAGTTATAACAGCACTGAAAAAAATGACTTATGATTGTTTTTCACACTGACTCATCTTTATGATGGTTCCCTGTCCTGGGGTCATGTGATCACATTTTGCAACCTTCTGACAAGCGAAGTCAATGGGAAAGCCAGATTCACTTAACAACCATGTTACTAACTTAACAACTGCAGTTTCATTTAACAACTACAGCAAAAAAGGTCGTGAAATGGGGCAAAACTCACTTAATAAATGTTTCACTTAGCAGAAATTTGGAGGTCAATTGTGATTCTAAGTCGAGGAGTAGCTATGTATCTTAAAGGCCAAAAGAGCTCCATGCTTTCACAATGCCATCATTTAGAATTTCATGATTCAAACACAGAAAACATTCAACTCACCCTCTTCTTTTTTTATAGACATAAGGAGTATGGAAGTTTTCATTCCGACTATAGCAGTTATATTTGCTGTCCAAATCATAAACATTGGTTCATGTTAAGTATGGCACATTTAAACAAGGTCATAATTCATGCTGAAGGGCCGACCTTTGGATATATTGGCCTAAGAAATACCCACAGTTGAAAGCGCACGTTGTGTTCTTCCATAAGAATATCTATTTATACGTATCTATTTATGTAGTTCTAAACTTCCTTGATCATATAAAGAATACTAAGTGCATTGTGACTTTTGCTCACTACTAGAATGCCTACAAAATACGGTTAATTGAATTCATATGGATTCAGGTTGGATATAAAAGAAATGAATCTAGAAACTAAACAGGTAAAAAAATTAATAAAATGAACATGAGGGACCATGCAGACACTCACCCAATGGTTGTCCTGCAATGATCCTGGCATTTTCCCCTGCCACAGCAGCTCTTGCGTGCCTCTCACTCATGTATTGTACAAATGCATAACCTTTGTGCACTGAACAGCCAACTATTTTTCCATACTTTGCAAAGATTGCTTCTATGTCTCCTTTTTTGACAATGGCTGTATTAAGATTACCAATGAAGACTCTGGAGTTGATGGATTTGGGATCATTCTTATTGGTGACATTACTGGTCTGTGTTTTGCCGGTCATGGTTGGCTCACGTGACTTCAGCCCTTGAAAAAAGATGACAAAAGATTTGATTTAGTTGCATAAAAACATGGATAGATTAATGTAAGAATTATAATCTAATAAGGGGAATAGTAACATTTAAATTAATATAAAGAAAAATTATGAGGAAGTTATGATATAATGTTGATCAATATTAAGAAAAATGTAGAATTATTAAATACCCATTTTAAATATTTTTATTTTTTATGAACTTGAAATGTATAAATGAATCTGCTAAATTCAAGACTTCAACAATATTCACTTATTTTAGATTGAATGTTTAGTCTCTGGCTTATTAAATATTCATCTGCCTTCATCATGTAAAATAATAAAAGCTTTAGATACTACAAGTATCACTTAACAATCACAGTTGTGATCAGCAACTCCGTCGCTAAGCAATATGATCATTAACATCACATGATGCAATGGACTTATGACCTCACTTCCACCATGGTTAACCAAATAAGCTATGATGTTAAGTGAGATATCACAGGACCATGATTTGCAATTTTATTGCCAGCTACTCCACTGACTTGCTAATTTTAATAAAATCACAAAGTAGTCTCTTGTTTACACTTAAACCTGATGAAGTGACGTATTGTCCTTGTAAATAAATATATAAAAATGTACATTGTATAGCTACTCTGTGATAGTATGGTTTATCACATACAAAGTATCTATCTTTCATTGGTGATTTATCCTGTAATTAATATTAAGGTAATACAATAACTATGGTGATCTCATCTTTATCATTTTATTTATTAGAAAACTAGGCAGGGTGTTTTGTATTTTGTTTTGATAAGTAGAAATGTCAGGTACCAGGAGTAAGAGCTGAATTCAAAACACTAAAAATTAGTTACATGCTACCTATACATAAAAATCTGTTCTATTAATGGACAAGGCAAATTGGCACTAGATAAGAGTCGATGGAATTCACATGTGGCTGGAGTCAGGTCTCCTGTAGCTGCATAATGATTCCAAACTGATGATGCATTTGACCCTGCCTTTGGGCTTTGCCTTGTCATCTCCTACAGAACAACTTTATCCTAAGATTGTTAAATACATTCTGACAATTAGAAAATACTTCTGAGTACTTATGGATATATTAATATATGATATTCTATTTTTGTCATATTTATTTATTATTTTAATACTAAATATAACAGATAATAGATAACAGATAATCAGTTGGAAGGGATCTTGTAGGTCATCTAGTCCAACCCCTCGCCCAAGTGGGAGACCCTACGCCATTTCTGACAAATGGCAGTCCAATCTCTTCTTGAAAGTCTCAAGTGATGATAACCTGTCTCCTCAAAACTTGGAAAGTCTTATCAGGCAACATAAACACCAAGCTACAAGATGGACCAGTACAAAAGCATGCTTAGAAGGGCACTGGGAACAACTTCAAGTCTCAAATTACTTGTTGCTCATAGATACAAGAGTTGCCCCAAAGGTCTAGACAGACCAATATGGGCACAACCTGGATTGATTATAGGAAAGCCATGACTCAATGCCACAAGCACATGATGTGTGAATGCCTTGCACTATACAAACAGGACATAAGGACCTTCCTCAAGAACTCAATGAGAGTGGAAAAAAACACTGAAAATCAACTAAAGTTAACTTGCACAAGCGGCCATCAAATGAGGCATATACCAAAGTGATGCTGATCTTGCTGCTGTTCCGCTTGTTCTGCATAGTCTTGAACCCACTCAGCCAGTTAATCACAAGAATTGGATACAGATATAAGCTTCGAATGGAATAACCATTGATCAGTTTCTTTGCATAGATGACATTAAGCTGTATGTTAAGAATTAAAAAGACAATGACTCACTGATCCACCTGACATGGATCTGCAGGGAGGGCATTGGGATGTAGTTCAGTTTGAAGAAGTGTGGGAAGATAGTTCAATCTGATGGGGTGGAACTACCAGTGAGTCACATAACAGACATACAGCTACAAGTATCTTGGTATTCTACAATCACATGAAAATAATATGAGGCAAGGAAGACAGGAATATCCAAGTACCTCCAAAGGATAGGACAGATCCTGAAGAGCTAGCTCAATAAGAAGAACAAGAGTCACACCATTACCACATATGCACTGCCAGTCATCAGATACCCTGCTGGTATAATGAGTTGGACAAAGGAGGGCATGAGGCTGCCAAAGTGAAGACCCAGAAGTTCCTCACAATTACTGAGACTCCTAAGGTGGGAGAGTGGCTCCAACATATCCCAGCTGCAACATTAAAGTTCTCTGTCCAGAAATGTGCAATGCTAGGAGCAGCTAAGATCCAATTTCAGTACTTTTCATAATCATTGATTATGGATGGATATCAATGACAAGTCTCTCCAAAACTTTGCCAAAAAAACCTGTAGGGATTACACCGGGCAAGTGCCAGGAGTCAACAATGATGCAAAAACACCAGAAAAAAAATCATTTCATGTAGATGTGAAAAGACACAAAGAGTGGATGGAAACTTCAGCATCTTGTAAGTTAATGATAAATTATCATGGAGCAGAAATTCGCCAGCACCATCTTTTTACTTTAGAAGAAATAAGAAAGATTATATTTCAGTTTCTCTTAAATCCAATTCTGAGAAATTATATAGAACTAACAGGATAACATTTTCTGTTTCAACTGTTCCTGACAGTTTCCATTCCATAACCAAGGGAGAAAACACACTTGTTAACATGGTAAGCAGGGAAATAATCCAAACCTTGAGGAAAATTTAATTTCCAAAATAAATTGTAATATTCTTAGCATACACAAATAAGCACAAAGCAAAATGTTATAAAAGAAGCATTAAAAAAGAACTTCTTAAATATTGGCTTGATTCAGAGTAAGTAGAAAAACTGAATGCTAGAAGGCCACTCTTTGTGGCCTCCACTGACTTTTTCATCTACTGTTAGAATAAACTCTTAAAAATTGGTTCATATTCAGGAGCATTTAAGCAGCCTTAAGAAATGTACAGCATAATTCTACAAACTTCCACTGACATATAAGTCTTGTTGAATTAAATGGGGCTTATTTGAAGATAGATACGATTTCAGTTTAATATAAATAAGTGAACCATAGAAAATTCAAGTTTTTTATATACTATTCAAAATTGAAGATAATCCTTGATTTAAATCTTCCAGTGTTATGACTCACACACATTGGCGATTTATAGAGTATTTTCTTTGTTTTATGTCAACACAATGTCACATTTTAAATTCAGTGTCATTTATGAAGGCTTCAACAAACATTAATAGGATTCTGTGTTATAAACAAGCATTAGAATAGCAAAGTGTGGACAGTATTATTCAGAAAGAGAAGAATTTCTCCAATGGTTATTTTCATATTATTAAAATATGTCTTGTGGAAATTTGGTAAAGTAAGAATAATTGATGTTTGCATAATTAAAATTCGATTGACTGCAATTTGATTGCTTTTGATGTGAAAAACTAATCTCTGTTGTTTAAATTTCCATATAAGAAAAGAAGTCAAGAATTTCCATAGCAATGAATAACAAAAAAACTTATGTACTACTTTTGAATCTGGAGTTACTTACTTTTTTTTCTTACAGAATGAGCAATACAAAATGTGTTTGTGATACATATAATCCTTCAGTATTAGATCTGTATATACACAATTGACTTTTATCACAATAATGGTAATTATTTGTAATATTTGACTTCAGAAATTCAGAAAATTCCCAGGCTACTGGAACAAGTTTAACCATAATATGATTTGTTTATTTTTGGCTCAACGAACTTATGATCCAGCCCATTATGGTGTCTCCAATATGGTATGTTTAAAGAAATAATTTATTAATAGATAAACATAATCACTGTCTTCCTTTCTAATTTGTAATTTGCCCTGTAGAGATCTGGATAAACAAATGAAAAGAAATAGAAAACCTAGCTTTTTGCTTCTATCTGTTAATTATCTGGAACATGCAGTCCAGATAGGGTGTTGTCATTCTACATGAATAATGAAACTAATTATTTCTCTCCTTTAATTTTTATTGAAAGCCAGATACTCTTAATTCGATCTCCGCATCTCAGATAGTGGGTTGATAGAATAATTCAAACAAAGCTGTACCCCATGCCAATTTCAGTAGTTCCTGGCAGTAAATTTCAACTGAAAACAAGGTTTTTCCAGTTTCTTTCAACAAGACTTGACAACAAATGGAATAAGGTTACAGAAATCTCAGCAATTATATTCCTTTCACTGCAGAAACTGGTTTGGCTCAACTTGCTAAGACAGAGCTTTTTTCAGTTTTTTACTTTTACTTTTATGGACAAAGAAGCAAATTGCTTTCCTGAAAGCTGAGAAATGTGCAAGTAGCCAGCATAAAACTGTCAGGTCCTGAACACACTATTATTTGGCACAAGCCTATCTATTAAAGATCCTATGCTTGCTTTTTATTGTAATTTCTTCCTGGATCATTGACCTTCCTTTGATACAGAATCTGAAATGGCTGGGCTGATATATACATATGAGTAAGTAACTGTGGGAAAGGCTTTGGAAATGTCCTGGCTGATGGCTTCTATGTCTTTCCCTAGCTATTTTGTCTAACTATGACTTAAAAATGCCATGGTGTTGTTGAATTATATTCCAAAAATATCAATTATTTAAGAACATTGGTAGTGCATATGAAAAAGATACTATGATAGTTTTTTTAGTTATCTGGCTGCACGTTTTGGCCCTTGCCAATGACTGGTTTATGGTTTCTATGCATAATTTCAATGTGCACATTAAGTCGCTTAACAATTAACCATCTGACATAATTTCACCTCAGCTAAAATGAGATCAAGGTATGACCCAGTAAAAATGGCTGAAATAAATAAAGGCAACCATATTCAGCTTTAAAAAAGAAATGTCTATTATTACAGATGTCTTAGAAAGGTTACATAGAGTTACTGTTGTTTCAAATTGGTTTTCTGAGTATGGATATCAAAAGCAAAAATTATCCAAGTCAGTTTATTTTATTTATTTACCATTTATATACCAAAACAGATACTTTCTTCAAAACAACTTTAAAATATGGGAAATACAAAACCAAATATGAATTCATACACAAGTGTAGAAGTCTAAATTTGCTTAAATCACATACATGCAGATCAAAGAAACAGCAAGAAATGAAAATTGATACTGAAATGTCCTTGAATATAACAGTCTTCTCAATAAACATCTGTGGCAATTGCTTCTGATCACTCTCTTTCAGAATGCTTTGCAATGAAGCCTTTTTCTGTACCCAATTACCCTACTGTATTCATGGAATTTTACAAGATGTTTTCCTTTTTTAGCCTTCAACTATTTTATTTCCATTTTTTCAATCATTCCCTGCCCCCGGCATCTGGGGTATGGCATGCATTTCCTAATTGGCGTCCAAAACTAGTATACAGGAGAAAATGGAAAAGCACAAGCTAGTCCAGTGATGGCTAACCTTTTCCACACTACGTGCCAAAAGTGTGTGTGTGCATCACGCGTGTGCTCACATGCCTGCACCCATGATACTTGACTCCGCTGCCCCCTGCACATATCCATGCGACCCCCCGCATGCCACATGCCTCTGCATATGCACATTTGTCTCCCACGCACACATGTCCCCCCGCACATGCGCTGCAGATATCCCACAATCAGCTGGCTGGCATGCGCAGTGGGGCTCTTCTGGGTGACCTCTCGCGTGCCAGCAGAAGTGGCTCTGCATGCCACTTCTGGCACACATGCCATAGGTTCGCCATCACGGACCTAATCTGTATTTCGTTACAAATAATCAGGAAGAAACTGATCACATCAGAGAATGCAAATGACAATGCCAAAACTGAAAAAGGCTCATCTGCTCTGATAAGACCTAGTTGATACCCAAACTGCTTTTGTCTCATTTAAACACTGCCCCACAAAAGGTGGGACTCAAATTAAAAACTTGTGTGGTCCTGCCTGATGTCAGATCCTGGAACCAATGTATACGTACCCCATTACAGTCACAGAGGAGACACCAAAAACATGGTTTCAAAGCTCACTTGAAAGAGAAGGAAACCTAATTTCGGTAGATAGCATCAGAATCATGAACAGTGCCAAAAATGGAGCTTTTTTTAAAACTGAAGTCTGTTAAAGTACAAAAATGTTCAACTGGATTCCCTAGTCTTCTATGATAGATTTGGGTTTGGGGGAGAATGGAAATTAGTCGATATTCTGATGCCAAAGATTTCTAGGTGTATGCAAATTTGTATACATGTGTGCTTTTCACACAAAATGAAGTGTCCATGTATGTAATGGACTTACTTTTTTTTTACTTGCAGGACAATTCTTTGTTCCATTAATTCATAGGAAATTAGCTTCAACTTTCATTCAGAATTTAAAGGACACGAAACAATATTGTCAGTGCTTTCAGAAAGAATTATCTCAAATATGTATTAAGTATTAAGTGTATTAAGTGTCAAACCGACAGTGATGTGACTGATTATTTAGTTTCACAGCTAAAATCATGGCTCTGCTTCTATGCTCATCCTCTAGGACATAAATTAAAGTATGGTGACCATATTTTCTTGGAAAATAATAAAAGGATGAACCATAAAAAGGGGCAAATCTGAAGTAGGTTCGTAAGGATAGAAAATTTTAATTGTTTATAACTTATAAAGTTTTTGAAGAGACGGAATATTTTAGGAAACGGTAGAATGTTATTTAAAACAGGTAACTCTACAGTTGATTTTGCTTATGTTTATTTGTCATGACTAATTGAAAAGGTCTGATCACTTAGTTCAAATGAAACTGAATTTTCTCTCCACTGAGCCATGTCAGTCTCCAGTGACTTTTTAAGAAGCTTTTTTGATTATCATAAATAAGATTCTAATTAAAAATGAATAAAATCATTCCATTATTCATTATTTTAAAATATCTAATGAGGTTATACTTGCTGATTTTAAAAGAAACTAGTCTACTTGTCTTTGTTTATGGACTAATGACAAAGTATTAAATTAAGGAAGCATGAATGGTATTTGATTTAATAAGTGCACAGAGGTAGAGAAGAGCCTAGTATTTTGTAAGCTGCAAAACAAGAGCAGCAAAGACGAGTAGAATAATCATCCAAGGATAATCCTCAAAGTATTAATGGAATGCTTAACAGCATAAAAGCCTTAATTTCTGAAATTGGTAAGTGGGTGAATTTCAATTTGTTTGAAATGTGTCGACCAAGTGTCGATGCCACACACTTGGTTCCAACACTCTTTTTTTCTAACTTCACAACATCTGGCAAATGTTAGTTATAATCAAGAGTAAGCTTCTCTGAAGAACATCTGCAATCAGCACATAATCAATTCAGTGAAAACATAGTCACTTGCAAATAATGCAATTCAAGTGAGTTTCAGGGTAGGAGGAAAGGGGAAGTATCAATGCTGTTAGGTCTGGATGAAGTCAGCATATCAAAAACAGTAACATGCTGCCCTGTTACTTTTTTAAAATTGGGAGCTCATGCTTTCACTATCTCAAACATAAAGCTAGATGTTGACCTAATTAAAGAATCCTGTTTTCTATTGAGCAAAAAGTGCTTCTAGTAAGTTCAGAGTAGACATGAAGGCAACAACTTTTTCCTAGAATTAGCCTGGCTTATTTTTTTATTAGCATATAACATGCTATTTCTGAACTTGACACATACGACCGTGTCTAAAAATTCTGAATGCCATATGATTCTAATCTTTTGAAGTCACCTACACTAAGATAAAGATAGAGATTTATGTTTTTATTAAGAGGAACTCTAAAATATTAATAAGTCATCAACATTAACCATGACATTAATCAGGAAAACAATGTATAAAGACACTACAATACTGCATATTTCATTGTTCATATTGCCAGCAAGCATGTGGCAAAATCAGAGCCAAAGCAAGCAACAGGACAAGAGATCTCTCATAAATCCATATAAGATGCAAATAAATATCATCCTAAATGTCTATGAACACCATGCTATTGTTGGAATCAGATTGAAGTATGATTATAATATGAGGTTGTCCATTACACACATATTTATCTTCCAAGATGTACCTACCTCCTTAGTAGCTGACTAGATGCTTAGTAGCTGATTAGGGAGCTGGAAGCTAAAACATATGAAGAACAGTTGCAGGAATCTGGTTTGCCTAGCTTAGTGAAAAGGACTAGGGAACACATGATAACAGTGTCCCAATATTTGAGGGGCTGCCACAAAGGTGTGCGTATATGTGGGGTCATCTATTTTCCAAAGCACCAGAAAGCAAGAAAAGATAGATGGAAACTAATCAAGGAGAGCAGCAACTTAGAACTAAGGAGACATTTCCTAACAGTAAGAACAATTTAACCAGTGGAACTTCAGAGGTTACTTCAGAAGTTGTGGTGCTCCACCACTGGAGGCTTTTAAGAAGAGACTAGACAACCAGTCAAGATCCCTTCCAACTCTATTGTTCTGTTAGTTATCATGGCTACAACAGTAGTAAACAGTGGTACTTCAGGACGGAAGGCGAACATCTAGCCTTTCCAGTATTGTTAAATTTTTGGGTTATTTTTTCTGTGGGAAATCCTGTGTTTTTGATTTTACAAGAATGAGTGCATAGCAGTGAATTCATATTATGTCAGTACAGTAATTATGATGTACATCTGAAGCAAGAGGACCATTGGATTAAATTGCATATATTTTAAATCTATATAATGTCTTTTATATCAAGCAACTGTACCAGTACATACAAGTTTTATTGAATTTGTGAATATAATTAAAATTTCATATTATTCCTGTGAGCAGCAACTAAAGACATAATATATCCTTATTCCAAATTTAGCAATGTTAAAATTTAACCTGAAATCCTAACTATATCTTTGTAGCATTGACTGGTATGCTGTACTTTGTTTAATATATTTTTCTTTCTCTTTACTCTCTAATTGCTTTATTGTTCTATATGTATTTACTGATGAAGATGCAATATACTATAGCAATTATATGAGCTAAGATTCTTGTTTTATTTTCATTATCTAGAGTTACACTGTACATAATTCAACATTATGTTCAGTGCATATCAATATACCACAGTTTACACTTTATTCTAACTCAAAAGAAAAAGAGCACTAATTATATTTCACTGTTCCATTTTCCCTGGTGTGTGTGTCTATGTGTATGTGTACACACTCATTCACTCACACACACATATTGCAAGAATAAAGTACATATTATGAGACCTTCTCAGATTTCAATGGAAAAAAAACAATATTTTACAATTAATTATTGCTTTATGTGTATAGTTGGATTTTATAATCTTGTTCTTATAATGCTGATCAATGACTGAAAAGCTGATCACACACAGCATCCCTCTCTCTCTTTTTAGAAAACAGCAGAATGATTAATAAGTTTGCTTGTTATAATTGCTATGAGCAAGAACTCCAACTATCAGGTTAATCATAGCACAAGCGCAACTATAATCCAAATACACACTAAGTTTTGCTTCTACCTAAAAGAGATGAAGTCACTTGAAAGAGAAAACAATTCTACAAGCTAAAATAATTATTTTCAGCTAACTCTCAGAATCTGTCAGAAAAATACAGAGATATGCCTGCAGAAAGCACTCTCTAAAAAAAGGAGTAATAAATTATAGCATTCCATGAAGTTATGCAGCATTAGAAAAACAAATAAAAAGCAATCCAAAATGATGATGGACGGACTAATGGGACATACAAATGCCATCTGAGGGTAGTATAATATATAATATACACCATACTGTATAAAGTGGAAACAACAAAAAATATCTCCTGTCCTCAATCACTACATCCAAAATATGGCCATCTCAGCCTAATATTGGACTGTGACTTGAAAACCAATCTGATGAATATATTCCAAATATAAAAATTCAGAATAGGAAATTATTCAAGAAGAGAACCAATGTAGAACTAAGGAGTAACTTCCTGACAGAACAATTAACCAATAGAACAGCTTGCCTCCAGAAGTTTTGGGTGCTCCATCGCTGGAGGTTTTTAAGAAGAGATTGGACAACCATTTGTCTGAAATGTTATAGGTTTCCTGCTTGAGCAGGGGGTTGGACTAGAAGACCTCCAAGATCCCTTCTAACTCTGTTATTCTGAAATAATTGGTAATTATTGGATCTGTGGAATAATACAATTTAAAAATTGATTGTCTTGTTTAAGTGTATTTATTGAATTCATAAAGTATCAGAGAATATTTGACTTTAATAAAAAAAAACAGCAATGCTAATACAATAGTTGCCAAAATTGGAAACTATCTGATTTGAGAATATGAATTTCTACAACTTCTAAAACCTAAACTGTATTATCTCCCACACAGAATTTCTGCCCAGGTGCATGTTAGATTTTGCAAAATTTTGCTCACATTTTTTTAAAATTACATTTATATGCCACCCTTCTCCGGAGACTCAGGGCGGCTTACAATTTTTGGAGCACAACCCAATGTGCTCAGCAATAGCCTTCATTCCATTGTATATGCCTGCTTATTACTAAGCGGCATTTTTACGAAGTCAGCTTATTGCCCCCAACAATCTTGGGTCCTCAATTTACCTAGCCCGAGAGGATGGAAGGCTGAGTCAGCCTTGAGCCTGGTGGGATTCGAGCCTACAGTAATTGTAGGCAGCTGGAACTTGAATGCAGGCATTTAACAGCCTGAGCCACCAAGGCTCAGGCAACATTTCAATGTTGTCTAGGCAAACCACTCATTGACTAAACTTCTTTCTACTTTTCTACTTCCACCTTTTGCTTTTGAGTAAGCTCTCCCTGAATGTTGTGAATGATACCAATATATATACAAGTGAACAGCTTTTTTTAATGCCTATGCTTTCAGACAAACAGTTTGTTATTCAAGTATTTTATGACTGCAATCTCCTATGCAGATATAAAGTTACCTCTCATTTGGTATAAATCTACTTGTGTTGGAAATTACAATTACCAAGAGGTGATTGTAAAGGGAAAAAATACATGCAAAGAGCATCATTAAAATGATCTTGCTAGCATTATGAACAGCAATAGAACTTTGCAAAGTCTTTTTTCCTGAATTGTAGCCAACAAAGCACATAATTACTAAGCTAAGCTGACAGGTGCTTGGCCATCATTACTCAAAATATGGATGCTTCATTGGTTTAATTAGTGGCAATATGATATATTGTTTTACTTCTGCTTTTTATTAATTTGCTACATTCTATTTTGTCTTTTCACTGAATTCCATGTAATAGACTGCTGTTCCAAAGTCACTATCAGTTATGATATATTATTACTGTCAGACCAGATGTTTTTCAGATTTAATTCTTTGTATTCCAGTTAAAAGAAAAAGGAAGAAGTAGAAAACTGTTACTAATAGTGCTGTATAAGATAGCCCTGGATGGACAAATACGATCATAGGAATAGATTACTACTACCAGATCTCCCGTGACTTGTTGTGTCATTGTTTAAGAGATATTTGCTTACCTAAACAGAGAAATAGAATGAGCAGGAGCAAAGAAGCAATAGGAATGAGAGCTACTTCCAACATCCTGTTGGTTTGACTGTAGCTGATGACCCTCTGGAACCCATTGTGGGACTGGTCCATCTGGGTTCCTTAGGCGTAGATTAATCTATCTGATCAACTTAAGGAAGGGCCGGTCTGCCCAATTTCCAGAGGATCAGGACAGGACCAGTCTACAAATTTGTGGCTGCATGGTAGCACAGCAGCCGGCACAAATTTGCCAAGTTTCAATCCCATGGGAGTCATAGGTACTGGATTTTGCACATATTCTTGTGGATATGCCTCACCTGTAATGACAGCCATAAGAATTCTTTAAGTTAAGATTCATCTTTATTTAATTTTAATGGCACTCTGCCCTGGTGTTAAATTTTTAGCTTAATACAACCAACAAATAAAAATTAACAAAAATAAAAATGTAGAAGGGAGGTGACTTGCTTAATGTAAAGATTGTCTGAGTTATTTGAGATTTATAATAAATATCCAAACAGATAAACCAGCATTGCTAGTAAACAAAGCACTACCTGTAAACAGTTTTTATTGAAATGGCATGTACAGAATCCGCTGAGTCTTTCAACTAATGACATTTTGCT
The DNA here is from genome assembly GCA_009733165.1 of Naja naja. Taxonomy (NCBI): domain Eukaryota; kingdom Metazoa; phylum Chordata; class Lepidosauria; order Squamata; family Elapidae; genus Naja; species Naja naja. The sequence continues at coordinate 189,663,355 of CM019150.1, read as the reverse complement.
AGAGATATATTTCCCTAACATTCTAAAATACCCTAGGGATTTCACATCCTTCTGTTTAAAAACAAATCATTAAAAAAATAATGAAGCAGAAGTTTCATTAAAGCTTAGTTTTATCTCAATGAAAATACTTGAATAAACAGAATATCTTAAACACAAGAGAAAAGAATATCATGAATAAATCAATTTAACAGAAAGCAAACATGTGAGATATGGAAATTAATTCAAAAAAGGCCAATTATATAAAAGAAATAAACTAATTCAATCTGCATTTGAAATCACATTTTATTGTCCTTTCAAAGCATTTGACTTTTTCTTTTATGTGTTTGTCCAATTTATATAGCTGCCCCTCTCACCAAACAAGTATACACTAAATCAATATCTAAAAGCATTATGATTATAATTAAAAACATTAAAAACTATGTCACCAGCAAAATTAATCTGCTATTTTAATGCTGTTTATTTTACTAGTAATTGAAAATTATTATCAAAGAACTATTTTATTTAAACAAAAAAGATCTAGAGTCTAGATTTCATAATGCTTAGTGAAGAGCCACTGGAACGATAAATTACGGTATCACGTTTAAGGTGATTCATTGTTTTCTTTAAAACTGACTATGGCTCTAACCTACATGTACTTACATTTGAAATTCATTTTCTTTTTCATGGAGTCAACCTCCAACCTGTCGCCTCCCTTGCTACTTTTTCCACACAGCTTGGAAAATTGACCCAATTTTCCTAATTAAATTTAGGAGAGGGGGAACTGGGGTGTATGTGTGAGGGAATTATTCAAATTTATCCTTCCCCTTCTTATTTGCATGTTACATCCATATTCTTCAATTAGATCTTTAGAAATAACCCCATATGTGCTTCTTCTTTTAAAAAAACCCAAAACAAGAGTAGTGAATTATCTCCCATTCTGGGCAGAGTAGGGCACACTAGCTAGGACTTGAAATATTATGTTTCCCTTTTGTAACTTTTCATGGATACACATATTAGAGAGAGAGAGGGCGGCATACAAGTCTAATAATAAAATAATAATAATAATAATAATAATAATAATAATAATAATAATAATAATAATGGTTATCTTTTCATTACATTAAGCCTTTGGTATTACAAAGCTGGGCAAGTCCATGAGTTTTTACACCTACTTGGAGGATTATACTTAAAAAGTCTGGAGCAATGTTTGAATCAGATGTTTTCATATTTACAACTATAGTTACCAGATCTCTCTCTCTCTCTTCCAATTTGGGACAAATTGGTACCGTCTACTGCCCAAAAGCCTCATGACAAAATACATTTTTTAGACCTGTAAGATGAATTCCATTCATGGGTACCAACCTTGTATTTTGGTATTAATGAAACTGCTCACCTAGCCACAAGGGAAGAAAAATGTCAGCACAAATTAACAGTAGCTAACAATACTTAGCATGACAGCCAATCCCAAGCAAACGAAGGCTTAATTAAATAAAATCAGGATACATAAAAAGTACAAAAATCTCAGCACTAGGTTATGGACCACACTCAAGCAATTCTAGAATTGGAACTCAAATTACTCCCAAAGAACAATTTTGTCTATATATCATTCATCTTTAGATGTAGCAATACATCCATATAAGTTTCTCTTTTCCTAACGTGAAAAATTATCAATTATGATAAAGTACTTTGCATTTTCTCACACTTTTTATCTATATGCCCAAAGGCTTCATGCTGATGCACTTAACATACAAAAAGACTGATTTTATTTGGGAGAGAAGTAACAGAAAAGGCTAAGGGCTGCTTATTTCATTTTTTGTAAGACCTGCTGTTCATCTTTCAGTAGTAATACAGGGCTCCTTTCATTTATTTTATCATACTTGGAAGACCTGAGTCAAACATGCACATTGTAATGTGTTTTTAATCAAGACAATTTGTTTTCATACCTATCATTCAAATTATGTTTACAATTTACTAAGGCTTCCAATCAAATTTTATAAAAGACGCAGCTGCTTTAAAAAAGTCAATTCATTAAAAGATACGTGCCTTTAATGTGACTCATTAAATCAACCATGTCTTTTTTTAGGTTCATTTGGAAGCCTACAGGAAAAAACAAGTGGTGGCTATAGGATGGCATGTATTTTGTCTTCTCTTGCATTTTGAAGTCTTCATATAAACCACTGCACAACCCTATAATTCTGGACAAGGTGGTTAGTCTTTGGTCAAATATACATTTTTAAAGACAATAGTAGAGGGTCTCTTTGTATCATTAATGCTAAGATAGCAATCTGGGGAAAAAAGTGTCTTTACATTCAGTACATTCACTGTTTAAATAGAGGATGGTTCAAGTTATAATTACCACTTAAGGCCCAGGAGAAAAAAATCACTCTATATAGAGAAGTGGGCTGTATATGTGCCCACTTCAAAAAATAGCTATTATTTGTCACTTCTTGAGACTTAATACACTTAGCTAACATCTTCTCTCACACAAAATGCATTTTAGTCTTTTCTTCTGGTAACTCCACATTATTTATTTCATCCAGTAAGGGGACATTAACAGGAATGCAACAATGCCATGATTGTTATTATTTTGCTATTTTGTATTCACTGTCCCTCTTGCTAACTTTTTGAAAATAAACTACATTCTTCCTTGCATAAAGATTGGATTTCTACACTGTTTCACTTTTTTAAGCAGGCATGAACATGTTTTCGGTTTGTTCTTCAGTGAAATGATATGCTTTACTATTTTTGGTTTGTGAACTATACTTAATATTAATATTGAGAAGTGGCATCTGCATATTTCTTAACAGTATGTAAGTTTTATTTCATTATGTTGTTTCAAGTGAATTGTCCCTGACCAGATGGCATCTGTTGTCATCACATCTAGCTAGGAATGACTCAAGCTCTAATATGCAACCTCTTCCACATATTTCGATGGAGTAAGAAAAACCAAAGTCTTTTTGTTGTAAGGGAAAGGGAAAATGCACATCATCTTTTCAAATGAGTTAATTGCAGCCATATCGTGCATCTTGAGAACAGTTGAGAAAAGATATTTTTTTCTGGGGAAAAAAATGAATAGCATTGTCTTATCTGGGCTGTGTCAACAATGTATGATCTGAGGAAATCTAAGAGATAATAATAAACCATCTGTGTTTAGTGGGGGCTAGTTTTTGCTTAAATGATTTTGATTAACAACCAAGTTTGATTGTAGTTGTTTGGAGGGTAATCATTTCACGACTCTACAATTATAACTGTGAATGCTGAGTTAGAGGCAATGGCAAAAGGAAAAAAAGGATTAAAATTAGCGTTTATACTCAGAGAAACAGACTATGGATTGATTACGTGCTAAAGGCAACATGAGTGCTATTAATATGATAGATACTATATGCAAGCCATAAAAGAAAAAGAGCTTATCAGGAAATATACATTGCCTTTTGTCACTCATGCACTACAAATGGGGCAGGCTGCAATGCTACTACAATATCATTACACTGCCAGTTATACTGATGCTGGTACAAAAATACATCTGTTCAATTATTTTAATTTCTGCTCATTTCCCATTGCAGAAAGAAATTACCATCCTCTCAACCTTACTTTTGCCTATGCCTCCTCTTAAAACATTTTGTTGTACTATATTTTGTCTGTGGTTTAGCAATTAGTGTCAACCACTAACATCTGAAACTGTGATTAAGATTAAACTATGAATGTGGTGTTCTAATGCGTAATAGTTAAAAAAAAGGTTCCAGGAAAAAACATGCAGAGTAAATGTGAAAGAAAAAAATGAAGTAGAATATGGACAACTATCATTGATTTAGATTCTTTCAAGATTGAGACAAAAGGCAAAGCTGCGATAATGACATTTTTGAGATAGCTGCATAATGAACACTAGTCTTTTGTGACGTTTTAAGATAAAAGCACAGTTCTGACATCATCTTAATTCTGTTTCCACACTTTTCTTTTCTCATTTCCTTGTAAATTAACAGGAAATCTCTAGGGTTGGGCCTGATTTAATCACATTTAAGAGTATGCTCACTAATGTCAATGAGACTTGAATTAGCTGTAACTAACAGGATTCTGTGAAGTTGCATTGCTTTGTTTTCTAAAGTTGAGGTGATAATCATGAGCTGGAATGATTTGCTTCAGAATAGTGCCACAATTTGGGGCTTCCGGCTAAGGTCCTATGGCAGGTTAGAGCATCCATAAAGCCAGGACAGCATTGCAGTGAAATTGGTGGACAGGCACCAGGTTCTGGCTGACTATGTTTTTTAAGAGATGAGAGACTGGGGGATCACCCAACTTGTACTCTTGAGTGCTGCTCCTTGTAGGAATTGAGTTTCTTGTGAGTGATCATGAGTGGAGTGGGTTGAGAGTGAGTATCAATACTCCCTAAACTGCTGTGCAGCCTTTATGGACATATGACCAACAAAAGCGTCACTTTCTTAAACGCTTATGGATTTCATTAATTAACCTCAGAGACACATTTTGAATGGCCAGGAAGGTAGAAGACTCTGAGTAAATTGCCCTGATTTTTTATTGAGTTAAGAAGAATGATGAAATAAGTGTTTGCTATCTTAGAGGATTTTGGTTTAAAAGCAAAACACTTAACAAGACTGTGGTTCAAGAAAGTTTTAAATGTAGAAAAGTAGGCAGTAGAAAACAGATTTTTTTCCTGATGAAAGTCTTTTGAAAATAGTAAAATTTAATTAGACAAAGAGACTGGACCTTTGTGGGAATACTGATTGTTTATTATTAAGAACAGGAGATAATTGGTGAATTTTACAAAAAAAGAAGATAGGGTGAGTTAAGTATGTGACTATAACTATTAGAAAGATAATTGGGGCAAGAATATTAAAGATACAGAAAAAGAAAAAAGGGGTGGGGGAAGAATCCTGCCTTTTATTTTCATCATAGTACATGAAGTACTTTCACTTTCTTATAATGACAATCATAAGAAAAACAGCTAAATTAAAAGCATGATGGAAAGGCTTAGTTGAACAACTTATATTCAAGAGCATTTCACCCCAATTTATTGCAGAAAATGTTAGAGAAATTTAGCAAAAAAATACTGTAATGGATGCTGATAATATTTTTAAAAAGATAATACTGATATGTAGTGGGAACTGAAAAAAATCTTATGGACTTCTTGCATAATGAACAAAAATGAACTTGTGTTTCATGGTTTTGCTTATTAGACAAGATAGATTATACAAAGAAGGGAGCCATGATGACCAGAGGGCAAATCCATATTTTCAGGTCCCTCTGGAACATTCCTTTGTGGACCGGACCTGTAACGTGATCTTCCTGCTTGGACTGATAAAAACAGGTACTGTAGATAAAACTGGGAATGAATGACCCCTCAAATAATGTACCATCTCAAAATTACTCCCAAAACATTTCTAATGAAATTCTCAAATCCCCTAAAAACAAAGTAGAAAATGCAAGCCTATTTTGCAGGAGATGGGAATATATGAAGCAAATTTCAGCACAACTTTAATCAGGAATATAGGCAAAAAATACTTCTCACTGAATTGTTCAGTGTGTGTTTTCCCGGCTTCTCACTGAACTGTTCAGCTATGTGTTTTCCCAGCTTGTATAGCTGTTTCAGAAGTGGGATTGCTGCTAAACTAAAAAAAGAACTATTTGCTAAAGTAAGATGAGCAGGACATCAAAGCTTCTTCACTGAGTATCTAAGGCAATATGCTAAATACATTGAGCAACAGATTTGGACATGTGCTTGGTCTCTTTTCAAAGCACCCTCCTCTATAGTTGTAATATATTTAGTAATTTTGATTTTAAATTTTAGACAGTTCCTAGAGTCAGTGTTGTGTGATGGGAAGTCACATAAATAATTAAGATAGAAAAAAACATTGATATCTAAAATAACCTTCAGTAAAAATTATAGAATGGTTTGAAAATTTGTGATCAAGCACTTTTAATAAAATGATGCATCATTAGACTTGCCATGTTCAACATATTTTGTTCTATAAGTTGTGGGCAATAAATGTATTGTAAAGATAAATGGGGATTCTTCTTTCCATTACTCTTTCACTCTTCTAGTCAATATGTTGACAGACTGACTTACTCAGAATTCTTATTCAAAGCAATAAATAATATATATTTGCTGATTTAAATTGCATGAATACTGCAGTGATAGATCTGCAAGTATAAACTAGCAACAGCAATAGCATTTAGACTTATATACAATTCCATAATGCTTTACAGCACTGTCTGAATGGTTTACAATATCAGCATATTGCCCCCAACAATCTGGATCTTCATTTTACCAACCTCAGAAGAATGGAAGGCTGAGTCAACCTTGAACCGGTCAGGACTGAACTCCTGGTTCTGGGCAGAGTTTACCTGCAATACTGCATTCTAACACTGTGCCACCATGGCTCCTAATGAATATTACTGCATATAGGACAAAATGTATTTCAAAAATTAATGATGCTACTTTTATTTAATGACTATAATTTAATATTGGAATTTAGAAGTTTTATATTAATTACTTTAATCCTTTTATGAAGCCCCATTTTAATGCAAAATAACAGGTGAGAAATGTGCAAATATTTTGAAACAAATATTTCAGAATGTATGAAAACATAAATATGTCAAATCTTATAAATCTTGTGTCTTCTACCAGGTTCATTTTGCTGCTCCGGAAAGTATACTGTTATTGGGATAAAAATATCTCTTTTGAAGAACTTCTCTTATAAAAAAAGAAGCTATTTTTGTCAGATTTAATTTTAGAGAATACATTTCAATATTCATCAACTGTTCTGCTAATATACTATTAAGACAGGAATACAAACATACAATAAAAAGGATATATATGGTTTTCCACATGTTTTTATGAAACTATCTAGAGCCAGAAAGAAGAAAACTGAAACCTGCTTAGCTTTCTGCAAAATGAGATTGGCATAATATATATTTTGTAGTATTATATTGCAATGGATAGGTAATGGGGCAAGATGATGCAATGAAAACTATGACACACTCTGCTCCTTGCATATGTGAACAGGATTTGCATGGGATTTCACAATACACACACAATAGGGATAAAGATTGTTTTGTGTTACCATAATACTCATTTTTTCCATTTGCCTTACTTTGTTCCCTATAAAGACTATGTTGCCCTGGGAACAAATACACAGAAATTGATACACTAAGATGGATACCAGAAAAACTAGGTACAGTGATTGTTTCCCAATAGTGTAAAGAAAGAAATATCTAATAATAAGCATAATAATAATAGAATTCCTGTGAGGTTGAATTTTCACAGGCAGTTTTGGGTATGAAAACTTTCCTGTTATCCACAACTGTCGTTTTTATTAGGGCAGAACTAGGAAATTTATGTTAGACAATATTTCTAAGTTGATGAAAGAGAGGGGGAGGAGAGGGAGAAGGGGGGAGGGAAGGAGGTAGAGAGAGAGACAGGGAGAGGGAGGAGAGGGAGAGGGAGAATTGCTTCCACCTGTAACATATATTAATTAAAGAGAAAAACAATATTAAAAACCCCACTATTCTAAAATAATAGTAGTAATTTTCAAAATTAAACTGTTAAAATTTGAAATAACTAGGAAAATTTAGAACTATTGCCTGGCATCATGAAGGCAATTATGATGCACTTGGCAAACCTTCTTGGGAAATGGATTCTATTTGGCTCTCTTCCTTGTCTTGAGTCACAACCATTCATTCAACAACTACTCAAAATTATGAAAATGCTGAACAAATTATACTTAACAACCAGTTCTTGGACTTCCAGCCATTGAAGCCAGAAGCATTTCTTTTAGGGTTGACTGACCAAAACAAAACAAGGAAAAGCAGCAAAAACCTGGATGAAGTGCCAGGTCTTCAAGGTCCCACAAAACATCAGCAAGATGGAGGGTGACCAGATCTCAAAGGGAAGCTTAGTTCAGAGGACAGGCACTACTACAGAGAAGATAGTCTTCTGGGAATCCCAATTTATGACATTGTTTGCTGTGATGTTTCTCAATCTTGGAAACTTTAAAAGATGTGGAATACAATTCTAAGAGTGAAGTTGCCAAGGTTGAAAAAAATTGGTTTAATGGAAGGAACCTGGAGTACATCAACACTGGCAGATCAAATTGGTCAGGCAGATATTATTGGAAATAATGTCCTTCAATTAGCCTGGACCTATGTATGCCATGTATGGACCAGCTCCCTTTTATAGCTACACTTTAAATATACATTTTTAGTTTCAGTTTTTACTTGTAAAAATATTATGGCGTATTTTAAATTCTTTTCAAATAAAACACTAAGTTGCTAGACTAAAAGGCTATGGTTTACATTCCCACTGTATATGCAATATTTTTTTCAGAAAGACATGCACATTGCAAAATCATCTAATCAAAAGGAAACATGATAAACCTGCAACATTATTTTTCTTATTGACCCCCAAAACCAGATAAAAATATAATATATAAAGCTGGGCTTGCATCATCACACAGTAAGCAAACAAACCATTTACTTTGGGAACAAAGATTCAGACTATCATTCATAACAAAACCATAAAGAAAAGGAGGAATGACTGAAAAAAGGGGGGGAAAGGGGTCTGTGTGTTTATATGGGTACACAAGTCAATTGCATAACAGAAGAATTTGCCCATCTCCTATACCAAAGAATAAACTGTTCTTTCACTCAGTCATAAATGCTACAGTATAGGAACAAACAAACCCACCAACCTGAGATTACTGGGGCTGCCCTTTCAAACACCAAACAACATACAGATAATAGGTTGTAGCCTGTTACAAATCCAGATGAACACACAATAAGTTACAGGATTGCAATAAAAATAAAATTGCAAGGGTAGAGTAAGCTTAATAAATTCATAATGGTAAACAGTTTTTCAGAATAATATAATACCTGCTATCATAATCTGCACTACTGCCCATAAGGAAAAACTCATTTTGACAATCTAAATATTTGCCTGCAAGTCCCAACTGATTTGTCAGCAACTGTGTTAATGTGCTAGGAATACTAATGTATTGATTTCGAGAATGCTTTTATTCTCACTTCAATATTTCAAGCATCTCAGCTGCTGTCCCTGAACAATAAAATGACATAATTACTTCTGCAAAGAGGTTTGTCATAATCCAATGTTTGATTTATACCTTTTTTTCTTCTAATCATAAGATCTGAAAAACTAAGTTTGTGTAGGAACAATCGAAAACATAAAACGGAAAGCTCACATGGGGAGGGGGGAATAGAGGTGGCACGATGCGGCAATAGATTTGTGCATACTTTTTCTTCAATGCTTTAAAAATGAACAACTCAAATGCAGATATATTTTTTCCAGCCAGCAGAGACATAGCTACATCTGCTCTGACTTTCAGCATGAATTTCTATAGCTTGTATAACCATCACTGCAGTATTTATATTTATATAAACTTGTATTTTACTCTGTCACAAGTTGTTTCAACTTCTCAGCCTAAAAAGCTACTACTCTAGTATAATGCAGGCAGTTACCTTTAGCTTCCAATATCATGCTCACTGCAGGAAGTCTCACACAAAACAAAAATTCTAATGTAAGTTTATGAAAGGGTAGAATAGCTACATCTGAAATAGTGGTGAATATCTGTAGCTCGGGTGTAGGATGAGGGTGAAGGTTTGTTCTCCGAGCTTGTCAGTTGGTTTCTGAATGTTTCATTACCAGGCTAAGTAACATCTTCAGTGGAATTCAACTCCACTGAAGATGTTACCTAGCCTAATAATGAAATGTTTGGAAACCAACCCACAAACTGGAAAATGAACCTTTATCCTCATAGTTACATTTATTGTGCCTGGAATAATAAATGGGCAAATTACAGCCATTATGAACATTGTAAAAAAAACAAGTGTCATCTAACATTTATAGTATACATAAAAAATAAATATACTATTGGTATATTAAAATATTGTTTTAGCTTTTATTTTGCAATAGGGTTTATACCTGACACCAAGAATAATCTTGATTGTCACCATGTCATAATTAACCTCTCTGCATTAATCCCAAATTATAAGATAATTATTCTGAAAATCCAAATCTATTTTGAACATCAATATTTCATGACTGACTGCAAAGTTCCCTTATCATTTCAATATACTGTAAATTTCAGCTTCCAGAAGCATGGCCATTATCATTTAACAAATGGTACTGTATCAGCCCAACCAGCACAGTCAATTTGGATATATTTTTTCTCCTATTCCACTCCCTCAACATGGTTATTACTTTTGCAACATGTACAAATATTCTGTTGAACTATCAGATTAAAACAAACACTTCTGAATAAAAAAATGGACTTGACAATCAAAAGACCTATTGTTTAGCCTTGGAAACATAAATATATTGTTCTAACTATTCAAAGTTTGCAGAATTTATTAATATACATTAACCATGGAATATTGGAATGGATCATGGTCATAGTTGATTGATATAATATATGCCTGTATGTCTAAATTTTGTATTTGTTTTTTACTGTTTTTCCTTCTTTTATAACTTTTGTATTTTTTCTTTGTTTGTATGTAGCTAAAAAAATTCAAGGAGAAACTATTACAGTGCAATCTATGAGTTTGTAGTTATAAGTAAGCACCACAGAATTCAATAGATGTGAATATAGGCATATGTTTGTAATTTTGCAGATATTAATGAATATTATGGAAAGCCATTTTGGAGAAGAGTAAAATAAAAACACCAGTAATAAAAATATATAGTGTTGCTCTTTTGAGTTGCTATAATATACAGTAAATGTCTCATTGCACTAAAAAAACACAACACCCTATAAAAGGTATTCTTTAATACTGTATAATCCAGTTTTATAATAGATTTCATGTGTGTACATACATACATACATACATACACACACACACACACACACACATACCTTAAACCTTTAAAGACAGAAACCTATTGAGCAAAAAAACCCAAAAAACCAAATATCTGTGATATCTCCTGAACTTTGAATTAGAGTCTACAAAAGAGCCTAATTTTATATTAAAACCCTGACAACAAAACTACCGGAGAGTGAAAATCACTTTTCTCATATAGAGTATCAAAAAAGCAATTAAAAACTAAATAAAAAAGGAGAAACAGTAGTGATATCTGAATGGTAGGTGTTGTGAAAATTGTGCTGTGAAAATCAAAGTACTAGTTTGTACTGCAGCCATAAATTACTAAACTAATTATCTAGTAGCAGGCATAACTGAATCATTCAAAGGAGTAATTAGCAATCAGACATAATGAGTACTGCTCCAATTTCTTGTCATACTGTATTTAGCTTCAGTGCAGCCTAGAGGATCTGAATTATTTCCTCTCTTTTCTAAAGGCATTACTGCTATATTGAGTGCATCAGCCCATATTATTACTCCCAGTAGATTAATTCTTCACTGGACTGCACACTCCTGATTTCTTCTGTCAGAGGCTCTTCAGGTCTCTGGAGTCCTTTTAAATGTGCACCATCCTTAAAACAACAAAAAACCCGACTTTCCTTGAGTTTAAATATGATTTACCAGATATTGAAATATTGTAACTTTTATTAAACCCACTTCAATGTTGTATGAAATCCAGTTAAGTCAGTAGCAAGCCATATAACAAATAATTAAAAAACATAACCAATCTTTTTAAAATACTTATAACCTTTCAGGAATATATCTATAAAGCAGTGAACAGGAACATAAAAATATAATATTGTGTATATTGAAAAACAATATAGTGTTGGAAAATTCAAAAACAAAACATATAATTCATAGACTTAAAGAGTTATTTTGGCCCATTTAGCTGCCAAATCCAATCACCACCCCCGCCCCCACAGCACCTGTGCAGAAATCTTAAAATTAAACCTTGCCCAAAAAATAGTTGTTCAGCTATCACTTGAAAACATCCATTGCAGTTAAGCTCTCACTTACTTTTACCCCTGGTTCAAACTGATTTTTCCCTTTTTTCCTCAAAATTCAAATGGAATCAACCCTCCTATCAATTTAAATCCATTATCCTTTGTCTTCTATTTTTAATTAGGGAAAGACAGAGCTTCATCTTTATTTTTTGAGATCTCATTTTATGTATTTGAAGTTAATCTTCTTGAGATTAAATGCTCCCTCTCCTTTCAATATCATCATAATGCTTAAATTTTAGTTCACAATAATCCTTGTCACTGTTTTCTAAACTTGTTCTGGTTAAGGAACATTTTCCCAATACTGAAATTAACCATTGGAACAGCTTGCCTCCGAAGTTGTGGATCCTCCATCACTGGAGGTCAAAAGAGACTGGACAATCATTTGTCCAGGATGGTATAGGGTCGCCTCTTGAGCTGGGGATTGGACTAAAGACTCCCAAGATCCCTTCCAACTGTTATTCTGTTGCTGGGTCCTGTGGGATATATTCTTTGTGTAGATAGGCACAGAAATCTTAATATGCTTACTGGTATTGCACTGTATCAACTATTAGTTATGTAGATGTTTCAAAAGCTGCAGAAGCATCTTCTATCAGCTCTTCAAGGTAGTTCAGATCAGAAAATAAGTAATCCTGGAACTCTGTTTTATTAATATAAACTCTAGTAATAGAACCTTAAGATTCTGAAATTGTTTTCCCTCCCTCTTGTATTAAAAAGAGTCATGGTGCGGCAGGTTTCTTTATCATATTACCTTGTCTTCCCAGGCTTAATTCATATTTTGCTAATAGCCTTTGCATTTTTTTTCTCAAGATTTTCTCCATAGTTTTTCATATATAGGTATGACCAGAATAGTTCAGGAGGTACTTGAAGAAGCTGCATCAGCTCTTCAAGTGGATGCTTATAGTCTTCAAGTAGAAGATCTAGAGGGTTGAATTACTTCAGTAATAGCTACAAGCTATAGCTAAATCATTACCATTTCTATTATGACAAGTTATTTTATTTTATTTTAAAGAATTCTTCTGGAAGGAGCTCAGCTTCAATGCTCTTAGCAATTCCTCTACTTAAGGTACTGTGTCTTAATAATCTTGCTGGTAAACAGAGCAAATTTAAGTAGGAGTTTGTGAATGCAATCTTTAGAAGTTAAAACTACCCAGCATTCCAATTTAACTTCCAAGTAAAAACAAAATAAACAGCAATATTCTTCCACGAATTAACAAAACATTGACTTAATTGCTTGATTTCTAAGTCCAGTTTAATTCACATTTCTCTGCCACAATAGGTTTGTGGTTAATATTCAAAATATATAAAAGCATAAATATTTTAATGTTTAAAACAGACTAATACTTCAAAAGATAGCTTTAAATTCTATCTTCCAGAATCAACCTTATTATACATATGTATGTGGGAGATTTCTGCTGATGTATTTTTCATTACTGTAAGTGCCAACAACCTGTAGTCCATGGCCCTCAAACACCTCCGTCCTCATTTCTGCAACTTATAAAACCCTCCTCAGATTGCAACTGTGAAATTTGCCAGGAAAAATAGTAATATTTGGTGGTATAATTTTACTGAGTTTTGATTAAAATACAGAGCAAACCAGAACATAAAATATCTGCAAGCCTTAATGTACCTATTTAAACTTCACAAATCCCAGCCACAACCAAACAAAACAAATGAAAGACCCTTAAAAGCTAAAAATTAAGTTATCATTTATTTTCTTTCAGAAAACAGTCATTCAATTTCACATCACTCAGAATTCTATTCTGGATTCTAATTTATATTTAAAATTTCTAGCTCTTATATTTGCTATAATCTTGATGAGAACTAAAGGATAATATAAATGATTAATATAAAGTTACAGCATAATTTTTGTTATATAATATTAAGGGTACTGTGGTGGAATGTACTGTAATTCGGATTCCTGAGGGGAGGGAGTTGCATTCCAGAGGGCAAAAACCACAACAAACCATAGAAAGTTTGGTCACGAGAAAGAAAGTTAAAACTGCTCCTACCTAGTAATTCCCACAGTATATCTATAGTGATGCAAATAGTTGTTTCAGTTTGGCAAGATTTTTGTCTATAAGTAAGAGCCATAAAGGAAACAACTCAGAAGTAACTCCAAGTGTTTCTCTAGGTTGGGGGGTTGGAGTGGAGGGCCTGATATATACAGCTAAAAAGAAAAAGGAAATAAAGACTATCACCTGATTGTTGTCACCAAGATACTTATATCTGACTACACTCCATTTTGTATATGCAAATTCATCTGCTGCAATATGATAAAAAAAAAATGAAAAGGCTATTTGCATTGAAACAGGGAGGCCACAGCCTTATCTCCTGAGCCTGGCAGTCCAATACACAATGAGACTTCCTTGGAAGAAGCAGCAGGAAGAAATTAACATGACTAGTAAATATATTCAACCTTGCAGAATAATTTTTACAACAGATTTTTGTAATAACTACATAGGCAGTAAACTACATTGCATTATAGTTTCACCTCTAAGCTGCAAGCAAGTCTTGTTGCATGCAAGTTTACAACAGCAGAAAGTTGTATTTCTAAGCCAGATTAAAGCAATGGGGATAATAAAATATACTTGCCTGCTCTTGATTGTCTTGACTGAATTCATAATTGTTTGAGGAACCTCCTGCCAAGCTCCTGAGAGAGGAGATAGTGAAATTTTCTGAAGAACAGGCTTTCCAGGTATTTAGGCATTTGCTTGCTACATAGCCTCCAGTTCCATTGGTACAGCACTTTGCAGCAGATTCAGAAGTCTATACTTTAGTGGTGCAAATCTTGGTTTGGTATCCTTGGGCTCCACTTTAGAAACATAAGCAGAGGTCTCTCCTCTGTTTCTCTGCTGAAGAGAGGAATGTTTGTATTGCTTCTATTTGCATGGATTATCTGGTGCTAACATCCTAATGAAACCATGGGTGAAAGGGTGAAGCTTGGCTGCAAAGCTTCCAACCTTTATAGCTTCTATGTGTCAGCTCCAACTGTCCATTAATTAACATACAATGTTTGATCAGTTCTTCCAAATTATCTGGTTTTCTTCTCTCACAAACTGATCCTTTGGCTAATCAGAACAAAATCATTTCACTCCCATATCTTCGGCATACAATTGAGAAACTGGTGTGTACTAATGAACTCTGCAGCCTCTTTGCTTCAGCTCATAAATCTCTGTTTGTTGTTGTTCTCCTGGCCAAATCATCAAGTGAAGCTCTAAATCTTTGCACAAAGTTCTGGTAATTTGGCTGCCTCTTCCTTCAGTAAACTCAGAACAGAAGTCACTTGGAGTGCTCTGTAAGAAATTCTGCTGGTCAACTTACCGTGAACAATTCACACTGAATCATGGAAGTCAAGAAGTGCTATGTGAAAAATTTCTATGTAAGCAAAGAAATAATTGGTTGGGCTGTATGTTATCTATTCCAGGATCAGGCAAGCCTTGTGTTAATTGTATTAGTTGTGGCATGGCATGGTACACATTTGTTGTATATATCCACATACTGTTGATATTGTAATTATACTTCTGTAGACAGTGTGGTGCCCCTAGGATCTAATAACAACTCCAGGATCAAAGGCAAGGTTCAGTGCCTGTCTGATTAGAGAGCAGTGAGACTTGCCAAGCTGATGCCAGGTCAGGAAACAGCCACTGCAAAAACTGTTAGAATTCTTTTATTGTTGGGTATAATAACAAACTCTTGAAAGCCTCCCAGTTTCCCTAATCTCCCTATTACTCAATATACTCTCAAAGCAAGATTATTTTGAGTCTTCTTCACATGTTTCATCCTCTCAAAGGACTGAAATCTTGTTCTTTTTCCCTTTATTATTTCTGTATGGTTATGCTAATGGGTCTTGTATTCCTTCATCAATGTTAATGCTGCATTCCTTGGTGCTTTCTGAGCTTGACTGTTTGCTTGCCGATGTTTCATTATCTGACTAGGTAACGAAATCAGTGACTCACAGTTCTAAACAAAAGTGTTTGGCTATGTAACTAATCTCAGTATAAATTTGCATTGATATGTTTTCTAATAAATATATTGTTTAGTAGTAATTATTAAAATGCTGATCAGAGTACAAAAAACAAGTTAGTTTTGACTAGAGGATCCATATAGAAATGCAACAATAACGTTAAGAAATCATAAAGTGGGGGGAGAACAATAGCTCAAGAAAGTCCAGTTGCCTTGGGAAAAAAGCACCTTTGAGACAACCATGACCTGGATGACTGAAAATCTCTATGGACTTTAAACAATAGCTGAACCCTGGTTTAGATGTAGTGTCTTTTTCTGGAACTTTAAAAAAAAAGCTTTGTGTCGGAGAGTCTGTTTCCCAATCAATATCCAGATAATCAGTACTAATTATCTCCTATGCCTGACAGCACTTGATATTACCCATAACAATATTTTCTTGATGCAATCAGCTAATAGAAGACTTGGAAACTATAGTGGTTTCATAGTTATTTTGTAAGCACGTTGGAATAATGTGCATTGTTTGGTTCTTGGCCTTTCTTCTGAAAAGCTTCTTGTGACTTTAGTTCATCTCTATAAAAGGTTTAGCATTTAGCATTTAGGCTTATATACTATCATATAGTGTTTTACAGCACTCTCTGAATGGTTTACAATGTTGAAGCATTTATTTGCATATTGCCCCCAACAATCTGGATCCTCAGAAGGATGGAAAATTGAGTCAATCTTGAAACCTGTCAAGATCGAACCTTAGGCTGTGGCAGAATTTGCCCGTAATACTGCACTTTAACCACTGCACCACCAGGATTCAAGGTTGCTAGTAGGCAGTGAGGATATGGATGTTGGTAAATTTAGATATTAGTAAACAAGGGAATAACCATGATAACATGAGATTTAATCACAGGAATCACATGTTTATCTAAGCCTGAGGGCATTACACATTAAATGGAATAGTGCTGCATTTAAAATATCCAATATAATCTTGAAGTATATTTAAAAAGGCAAAAAGCAAGCCTTTCCAAAGGCTTCTTGGCTATTTCAGCTGCATGCTTTCTTAAGGATAAGATCTGACTATTTCAATACATCACTCACCATATGATTAAACAATTGATCATCATTAATTATGCCCTAAATGGGTCTGTTCTTTAAAAGTGTTTAGATACTACACTGTACAAATGTGGTGACTAGAATTTTGTCAGAAGCATCTTTTGTCAATCACACAATTTCATTAAATTCTAGACTGTTTCCAGGCACAAGTCAAATAATGGTATTGACCGACAAAACTCTAAAGTACTTGGACCTAGAATATTGGAATAGTCTTTTCTTCTGTATTATATGAACCTATCCATCATTTGTAATTATTATTTTCCCACTCCAGAAATCAATAGGCTTTTATAATCTGTTCACCATATAGCTGCAAGTGTAGCATCTACAGTGCTATTCTGACAGACACATCAGACTCAAATTGGAGAAATGGAAGTCAAATTATTAATTAATTCAAATAGAATTTATGAGACAGATTAGCTTAAGATAAAAGGGAAGGGAAGACAGATTTTGTACAGTCCTTTTCCCAAAAGTTCTGCTATAATAAGCTATATTTTAGAAAATCTTGTATTAGACGTTCAAGTAAATTCCATCTAAGTTATTCTCTAATTAAGTAATGTATTTACTAAAGAACAAACTGCACGATACACTGCACTCCTTATTTCCAGGTAACTATGTACTGGATTGTGCTAAATAACTATATTTTAAAAATTAATTCAGGAGATTTGATATATGGAATACAAAATTTAGATTTTATAAATATTAACTAAAGGATTGCTTATAATTTTTAACAGCTGTTCTTGTCAACAATTGTTATATAGTAATACTGATTTTATTCTAAAATTATAAACATTCCTTGGAAGGAAATGTTAGGGTTCTGTTATTTCTGGCACTCATAGTTCATCTTGCATATATGTATCTTATTGGGGCAACTAGATCAGGGGTGGGATTCAAAAATCCCAGTAACTGGTTAGCTGATCAGTTGCTGATGGATGTGGCCATTGTGGGTGTGGCTACAGGAACTGCTTCCAGCTTCCAGTGGACACCAGAGCCCGGGGAAGGCCGTTTTCGTCCTCCCAAGAGTCCAGAGGCCCACCAGAAGCCAGAAACAGGCCCGTTTTGAGACTTCCAGTTTTTCTAGGAGGGCCATTTTTTGCCCTCCCAAGGGTCTGGAGGCTTCCCCCGGGCCTCTGGGAGGGCGAAAACAGCTTCCCCTGGGCTTTGGAGGCGCTCCGGAAGCCACAAATAGGCCCATTTCCAGACTTCCGGAAGAGACTCCTGGGAGACTCCTGGGAGGAGGGGGGGGCACCTGGTCTGTTGAAATACCGGTTTGTCGAACTAGATGTAACTTTAAAATCCGGTTTGCCCAAACAGGTCCGAACTGGTAGAATCCCACTCCTGAACTAGATGAATGATATTCTATTGCACCAGTAATGTATTGATTCAAAATTCAGAATATCATAAATACAACTAGTCTTCTGCATACTTGCTCATAACTTAAGCTCACCCAGGCTTAATTGACTAAGTGGTTATGTTTGTCTTTTATATGCTTTTAATATTACAGGAATATTTATGACGTAAAATGCTTGCTAGTTTCTTTACAGGCTTTGGTATACTTTTAACAAAATCAATATTGGCAGAATACAATGCAGGAATCTTTAATATCCCAGGGTCTTCAAATCAGAACACGTAATACGTATTTATAGAATTGTTATTGTATAATACAGCATTCACTTGGGATCCATTTTTTTAAAAAATTCTGACAGCAAGGTTTCATTACACTAACCTTTTGATTTTTAAAAAATAAGAGGAAAAACAGCACTAATTGTATTCTCTTTGTCCCTGCTGAAAAGTATTTCTCTGTTTTCTTTTCTCTCAGCTGTACCTAAGGAAACTCCAAATATTCTAGCTTTCAGAAATGCTGAATCCACTTAATCAAGTAAGAGTTGAATAAAAAGTAGATACAGCAATCTTGTAATTTACAGAAAGATAACTCTCTGTAGTATTAATCAAATTACTTAGGGACTTGCAGCAATTAAAATCTTTCTTAATGCTCCAGGTAAAAGCAAATGCAGCACTATTTTAAGGTAATATTTTTCAGCTCTTGACATAACACTTCTTTTAATTCTCCAAGGGACTTGGATTCAAGTACCCACCAGTAGATTGAGATTATGTAAGGAGTTCTTATATTTTTCTGTGAATATCAGATCTCAGAGTTTCCAGGAAATGTTTCTCAATGCTCAACTCACAATGCTGAATTATGTGGATTCTGGTATATAAAACTCAGGTGCAGAAGAGGGAGTTTTCAGGAAGACAATTTTTGAAAAATTGTTAGGTAAAAAGCAAGTGGAGCTAATAGAACTGGG
>CM019150.1:189607808-189643121 GCA_009733165.1 Naja naja | reverse complement strand
AAAATTTGAATATAAATTCCTTATTAATCGCATTGGCTGAGAGGATTTTTGCTGACCAACCCGGATACAAATAAAATAAGTGAAATATCTTAGTTTAAATGAGAGTAACTTAAATGAGAATAACTCAAAATGTATAACCTTGTTTCAGTTGTGTTCTCTAGTACAAATAGGGTTTATTTAGTGACCGTTCAAAGTTACAATGGCACTCAATTAAGTTACTTAGATGTATTGTTAAATAATATTAATTGAGTTTGGCCTGGATCTTTAAACCTATATCTATTTCACAGAGTCATTCAATAAATTGCAATGCCAAGTTGTGTCAGATCAAAACAGATTTATTTATAACAGAATAATCAATAAATATATTATTCTTAAATATATACAGAGTCTTTTCTTCTTTGTTCTCTTAAACAGTCCTTCAAGGAACTAGAAGTTACTATGAGAGATTCACAGTTCTTCCTCTCATAACCTCTTCTTAGATATAGCTAACCTCTTTAGAAAGTCCCTTTCTCTTTAGGTTATAGATCTTCTCTCAGATCTCTTTGCTATATCTTCTCATACACAGACCTCAGTCTGTCAGATCCTAATATCTCCTCAGAGTCTTGGATCTTCTCAGTATCTCCAATCTCCTTAGAATCTCCTCATTTTCTTTCTCTTATTTCTCACATTGAAAATGACAGTTGACAGCCCTTTTATACTTAGGGCGTGTCCTACAGTATCACAGTGAGGTGCTCAATGCCACCCTGTCATTGGTAGGTTTGATCACCCCATCAAACTCTACTAATTTGTAAACTGCATAGTAACTCCAGAAAGTTCTACTTTCTGACAATCCCTTCTCTATGCATTTACAGAATTTTTACACGCATATATATTTGGCTATATATATACACACTCTATTTACAATCATTGAAATAATTATACTTACATAGTTAAAGGTATTTATTTCTAGCAGGTACATGTGTTGTTCTCTAGGCAAGGGCTTGGTGAAAATGTCAGCGATCTGTTCCTTCGTTTCAGTATATATTGTCTTTAAGAAACCTGTTTTAGACAACTGTCTAACATGCTTATATTTTATGTCTATGTGCCGTGATCTGTGGCCTACGGCTTCAGTTTTTGAAATTTCAATTGCTGCAAGATTATTCCCGTGGATAATTATAGGGTATTCTGGTTCTCCCCATAAACTCTTCAAGAGTTCATCGAACCATACTAGGTTGTTGGAGACTTTAGACAAGCATGCATACTCAGCCTCAGCTGTTGAGGTGGCAATTAACTTACCTGAGTACCAATGTACTGGACAGTTATTAAGATATACAATATAACCTGAAGTACTCTTCCTCGATTTGGTATCACCTGCCCAATCAGCATCAGAGTAGGTGTAGAGTTGAGGAATTTCCGAAACGTAAGGCTCAAGTAAGAGTGAGAGATTCGCTGTGCCCTTAAGGTATCTCAGAACCCTCCTGACCAGTCCAATGTATTTGTTTGGGATTTTCAGAATGCCTAGCTAGGATTTATAGATAGGCTGATGTCAGGCCTAGTCCAACCTGCTATATACAAAGAGTGAGCCCAATACAGATTTGTACATAGTTTTATGTACAAAATCCTCACTATCACTATACATGTTAGTTGGGAAATCTGTTTGCATTGGAGTGTCACAGGGCTTGGCCTCTGCCATGTTGCACCTGTCAATCAAATCTAAGATTTTATCCCACTGAGAAAGCTCAAATCCTTTCTCAGTTTTTGTGAACTGAACCCCCAGAAATTTGTCAATCTGGCCTAGAGGCTTCAGTGCAAACATTTTACCTACCTGATCAGAGAAGGATTTACTCCTCTCCTCTGATTTGCTGATGTACAAAATGTCATCAACGTATACAAGGACAGTTTCCTTGATACCATCTTGCTGCCTGATGAAAACACATTCATCAGCTGGTGAGGCGGTGAAACCTATTTGCCTTAGACACTCGGTAAGGCATTCATACCACCTTCTCCCAGACTGCTTCAGACCATAGAGACTTTTGTTAAGAAGCCAGATTTCATCTTCTCTATGATCTACGCCCGGAGGTGCCCTTACATAGATTTCCTTGTCCAATTTGGCGTGCAAATAGGCGGTTTGTACGTCAAACTGCAGAACATTCTTCCCATGTATGGCCGCTATGGTGAGAGCTGTCTTTACACTCTCAGGGAGTACTGTGGGTGAGAAGGTGTCATCAAAATCCTCAGGGTATCTCTGCGAGAATCCCTGTGCCACCCATCTCGCCTTGTGTAAGAAGTTCCCATCATCCAGTGGCTTCTTTGCTTTCTTATCTTTTGGCAATTTAGCAGGTGTGAACACCTCCAGCTTCCTGAGGCTGTTCATCTCCAAATCCATAGCAGCATGCCAATTTCCCTGCTCTTTTGGAGATAGCTTTAAAACGTCCTCATATCTTTGAGGGGTGGTCGATGCCAAATTTACATTAGTGATGAAATCACTAAACCTTTCAGGTTTCTTATTTCTAGTAGTCCGGATTGGTCTACTAACTGGCTCCTGTTCACAATTTGAATCATCCAAATTGTCCAAATTGTCACCAGCTTCATCACTATTAATTTTACCAGTTTTAATTTTGGGATGCCCTTCTCCGGGGTCACTCCCATCTGTTTCTTGAGGATTCCCTTAGGGGCGGAGAGCCCTCTCTCCACTACCTCTGAGCCAGATGTGTTACCATCATTAGATGGGGTTTGCAACACATTTTTATCTTTGCTGGCCGAATCATGGGCTTGTTTGGGAGCCAGAATCTCATTGGCGTGGATTCTGCTCCAGTTTGTGCTCTCATAGAAGGTGGCTGATCTTGAGATGACAATCCTTTTGTCATTTCCACAAAATTTGTAAGCCTTGGACCCAGGCTCATACCCTATGAATCTTAATTTGATCGACCTCCTGTCCCCTTTCTTCCTTAACTCCTTGGGGACATGCACATCAGCCATCACCCCAAATACATGCAGATGTCTTAAACTAGGTTTACACCATAGACCATCTCATAGGGGTTTTCTCTACAACACTCGACCATACTCTGTTGAGAGTGTAGTTGGCATACAATATGGCCTCTGCCCAGTATGCAAAATTTAGGCCAGCATCCTCAAGGGCTGCATCTCATCATTGATTGGAGAACCCATTTCTCCTCTCTGAAACCCCATTCTGGAAGGCGGAATAAGGAGCTGTCCTAAAGTGGACTATCCCCCGCTCCTTCAACCAGACAGAGAAGTTGTTAGAATTGAACTCGGTACCTCTGTCTGTCAAGATTCTCTGAATCTTGATTTTGTGCTGGTTTAGGATCAAATTATAAAATTCCCTGAATTTTGAAAAGGTCTGATCCTTGGATTTGAGGGGGTACACAAACTATGGTCGTCCACTATGGTGAGAAAGTAGATGTTCTTACGAGGGAGGGTTTCAATGGACCCACCAGGTCCATATGCACCAGCTCAAAATGTGTTTGGATTGCCTCTGGGATTTCTGGGCGCTGGCTTCACCCTGGACTTGGCTCCCCTGCAAACAGAGCAATCCATGAATACATTACAACTTTTTACATTCAACCCCTAGAGCACTCAGGTAGCCTCTGCACAATCGGGAAACTGAGGTGACCTATCCTCCTGTGTAGGAGATGGGCACACTCATCATGCAGGGGTTTGCCAATGGACAAGGTCTTGGCACCCTTAGACTGTTCATCACTGTGCTCTGTGACAAACCTTACATGTTTGGTTTTATTTACATTACAATTAGTTTTCCCTTCTCTTGTGTATATCCCTCATGGTCAACCTCAGGCTCTGCTTGGGAGTCACCATCTGGATCACCAGCATTGACCTGGTTGCTGGTACCAGACTCCTCAAGCTTTGTAATGGGGGAGTAATATGGTAGGTTATTGATTCTAATAACCTTTCCCACCATATTGCCATCCTTGGTTACCATGGCTTCTCCTTCTGAGAAGATCACTTTTACATTACATTTTTCAGTAAGTTTTAAAATACTGAGAAGGTTATGTTCCAGCTTTGGAACATATAACACATTGTCAATGTTACCAAGCCCATGTATACTTACATTCCCTATACCTGTGGCCTTTGTTCTCAGGCCATTAGCCACGGTTACAGTGCTATCATGGTCAACCAGGTCATTCAACAACAGCTTGTTACAAACCATGTGCTTGCTAGCACCACTGTCCAGCAACCATAATTGCTCACGTTTCTGCTTGGTGAGCCTGGGGTAACTCGTCTCAGATATACTTGTGAAGTCATTTTGCTTGTACTGGTTCTTTTTGTTGCTTACATAGCCCCCTTTACCCCTTCTCTGGTTGACAGGTTTTGTTTGGGGTTCCTTTTAGGAGTGGGTGACCTCTTTCTGTTTCTACTGTTTGAGCATCCCTTTGATTTGTCCTTGGGCCCACAACTTTAGGACAATCCCTCCTAAAATGTCCCATTGATCCACATCCATAGCACTCACCAATTGTGTTTACTCTACTGGGACTTCCAGTCCCTCTAGTCATCCCCTTTTCTTTATGGAAGGCTGCCCTATCCTTCCTGAAATTAAATTCTGCAATGAGCTTGCCAGTCAGAACTTCCAGGGATATACCATTATAGTTGGAGTTATCCAATTGGGAAATAAAATTGTCCCAACTGGCATCCAAGGAATTAATAATGATACTTATCAAACTCCATTCAGAGATGGGTTCCCCCCTTGAATTTAATTCCTCCCTCATCCTCTTTAAATTACAGAGGTGCTCATTGATATCCATTCCAGCCCTTAATTTGGACGAATGGAATTCTCGGAAATTCTGGCTGTGGCATTACAATTCTTAGAATTAAACATGTTAAATAAAATTTCCCAAAGCTCACATACAGTGAGTCCATGGGGATGCTAGTGTAAAGTGCTGGATCAATTGAAAGGAGAATCAGACAAAAATCTTATGGTGAAGCATGTCTACTTCCATAGACCAGGGCTTGTGAGGAGGATTTATTAGTAAATCAAGCCCATTTTCCCTCATTAGTATCACCTGGATCTCCCTGGCCCATTCATGCAAGTTTCTCCCAGAAACAGACAGCTTATTAAAACTTAAAGGCAACAAGTTAGCATTTCCTCTGTAAACGAGTTACTTTTGTATCCATTGTGCTGGTATCCCGTCAGCACAATAAGGGAGGGGTATGGTAACAGCAGGCCTGTTCCCCATTGGCCTAGACGTGAGCAATTGCTCCTCCCAGATGGGAGGGGGAGCAAAACCTTTGCACATGTGCAGAGCTCATTCTGGCTTGGCCTTTGCAGAAGAAGGAGCTTGTCGGTTGAGCTTCTGAGGTAGGCCTCTGGCCTGCCTTGGGAGGTTCCAACTGGGCATGTGCAGATGCCATTTGAAGAGGAACGACGCTGGAGACTGGGGCTTCTCCAGAAAAACTCGGGCCAGGTAAGCAAGCCGAGGGGTGGTGCCTGGGTAGGCCAGGGGTTGGCAGCATAGGGAGCGGTGTGCTGGGGGCCTTCTTTGCAGGTCATGGTAGCCTGGGGCTCGTCTAGATGACCAGGTAGAACGGGTCCCATCTTGGCTGCAAGTAGACCAGGGCCTCTGGGTGTAAGAATTTGTTCCAAAGGCCATGTTTAGAGTTTTTAAGGCCTTTTGGATTTCTTCCTCAATAAGTGAGCTGTTTTCTGCTTGTTGCTGGGCTGTCATTGCTGGTGGGGTCAGCCTTTGGGCTGGCTGGCTATTGTGGGCTGCTGCAGTGGTAGGCTGCCAGGAGAGTAGCTCTTAAGCTGTAGCCATGCTGGCTAGGCAGGGTCTGTTCCTCAGCTAGGAAGGTGGCAGACGCCATTTTAAAGTGAGATTTTTGAATCTCCTGCCTTTGGGCAGCCATTTTGTTGGGTGGGAAAGCCGAAAGAGACTGCTTTTGGCTTTCTGCACTTGTCATGCCAGCAGCTAAGGGAGTTTCAGGGCAGGACTGGGTGACCCTTACCAGTCTGCTGTCTTCATGGGCCTCAGTCCTG
Source organism: Naja naja (assembly GCA_009733165.1). Taxonomy (NCBI): domain Eukaryota; kingdom Metazoa; phylum Chordata; class Lepidosauria; order Squamata; family Elapidae; genus Naja; species Naja naja. The sequence goes on along the minus strand of CM019150.1, from coordinate 189,637,132 downwards.
GCCCTGACTGCTTCCTCTGGTGCAATCTGGTGGGCTGGATTGCAGAGATCTGGAGCCATGAGTGAGTGTGAGGTTTTGACAGCTTTCAGGTTCCTTTGCTTGCTGTCTCAGACTCTGTTTCTGTTCTGTTTTGTGATGCCAGGAGCCTTGCTTTGGCTCTGGCCATCACCCTGGCACTTTTTCTGGTAGTTTTTAGAATTGGCATTTTTGAATGACTTGAAGATAGATAGGTTTAACTAACCGCCCACTGCTACCAAATTGTTAAATAATATTAATTGAGTTTGGCCTGGATCGTTAAACCTATATCTATTTCACAGAGTCATTCAATAAATTGCAATGCCAAGTTGTGTCAGATCAAAACAGATTTATTTATAACAGAATAATCAATAAATATATTATTCTTAAATATATACAGAGTCTTTTCTTCTTTCGTTCCTCTTAAACAGTCCTTCAAGGAACTAGAAGTTACTATGAGAGATTCACAGTTCTTCCTCTCATAACCTCTTCTTAGATATAGCTAACCTCTTTAGAAAGTCCCTTTCTCTTTAGGTTATAGATCTTCTCTCAGATCTCTTTGCTATATCTTCTCATACACAGACCTCAGTCTGTCAGATCCTAATATCTCCTCAGAGTCTTGGATCTTCTCAGTATCTTCAATCTCCTTAGAATCTCCTCATTTTCTTTCTCTTATATTTCTCACATTGAAAATGACAGTTGACAGCCCTTTTATACTTAGGGGCGTGTCCTACAGTATCACAGTGAAGTGCTCAATGCCACCCTGTCATTGGTAGGTTTGATCACCCCATCAAACTCTACTAATTTGTAAACTGCATAGTAACTCCAGAAAGTTCTACTTTCTGACATGTATGACTACAGCAGCATTTCCACAGTCATGTGATAAAAATTTGAGCACTTGGCAAGAGGCATGTATTTACAATGATTGCAGCATCCCAGGTTAATATGATCACCATTAGCGACCTTCCCAGCTGGCTTCTGACAAGCAAAGTTAACGGGGGAAGCCATTCACTTAAAAACTGCATAATTCACTTAACAACTGCAATGATCCATTTAACCATGGCAAAAAAATAAAATAAAATTATTTATTTTGTAATTTATATGCTGCTATCTTATTATCCAAAACAATGTAACAACTACCTTGCTAAGTAACATAAATTCTGATCCCAACTGCAATCATAAGTTGAGAACTATCTGTAATGCTAAGTAGTTATGAATATAAAAATACAGTGTAATAATATAAACCTTAATATGTTATATACTAAACTGTTATCTAAATAACTAAAACTGATTATTACTAAAAAAATAGGAATTTATGAGAAAATAAAAATTCAGCTATGTTACATGTATTATTATAGACATCTGTAAATGTAGAACAATTTTAGAGAATTACCACAAAATAGCAATGAAAAAATACTAATCCTGTCTAAGTGATATCCACTTACCAGCTACCTATTATATTATACCAACCTAAAATATCATAAATTTATTTCAGTATTTATTGTATTACAAGGTATTTTTTCAAGATTATATGTATGGAGAATGGTTCTCTGGTTTCATTCATACTAAAGGAAACGAGGATGAGAGTCTGCAATTACCTAACGATGCTACTGTTTAATAACAGACACTGAATGCAGACCAAATAATTACAGTACTGCTTTATTTACTTATAAGGCATTCCAAACCTCATTAAATGCTGCATATCAATTCAATCCTTTCTTTGCTGTACAGAGCAAATCGAGATTGTGTTAAAATGAAAAAAATAAACCTTATGATTAACTGACATGGTATCAAAATCTGACCTAGTCTAGTAGAGAGAAGAACCAGGGGAGACATGATAGCAGTCTTCCAATATTTGAGGGGCTGCCACAGAGAGGAAGGGGTCAAGCTATTTTCTAAAGCACCTGTAGGCCAGACAAGGAATAATGGATGGAAACTGAACAAGGAGAGATTTAACCTGGAAATAAGGAGAAACTTTCTGACAGTGAGAATAATCAACCAATGGAACACCTTGCCCTCGGAACTTGTGGGAGCGCCGTCCCTTGAGACTTTCAAGAAGATATTGGACTGCCATTTGTCAGAAATGGTGTAGGGTCTCTCGCTTGGGTGGGGGAGGGTTGGACTAGATGACCTACAAGGTCCCTTCCAACTCTGATTATCTGTTAAATCTGTTTGACCTTACCTACTTGGGTCTTGACATCTGACACAAGTAAATTGTTATTGTTTTTCTGATATGATCTAAGTTTGTCACTTGTGCCCCACCTTGCAAATGCCTATTCACAGCCTAGCCAAAATGCCATTTTGTGGTGGTGAGCGTAACTCCTATAGAAAGGTATTGAAAGAACAGGTATAATGGGGAGAATTTTCATTGGGATTTAATGTAACTACATGACTACTGCAAATATGCCAGTCCTGGGTCTTTTCCTTATCTGCATCCCTTTTTCTAGCACATGTGCTAGCACAGGTTCTATCAAGACACTTGTTTCTTGCAGATCTATCAGGGGGGAAGTTCTCTAGAGTCATTTGGAAGAAGTATTTATCTATCAGCAGACACATCTTTGAAACAGGCTTCCTAACTAAATGAGCACAAAGTTTAATAAAAACTTAAACCTTGATTAATGTTATATACTCACTGATTTGATATACTAACATTAAGGCAAGGGGCTGTCTTTGATAATTATTTCTGTATCTTGTGTGGCTCAATCATATTACTTTAATACAGGTAGTCCTTGACAGTTCATTTAATGACCACTTAAAGTTACAACAGCACTGAAAAAGTGACTTACGACCACTTTTCACCTTTGCAGCATCTCCAATCTGCAGCATCCCCAATCTTAAAACCTTTGCAGCATCCCCAGGATCATGTGATCAAAATCCAGATGCTCAGCAATATGGTTCATATTTATGACTGTTCTATGTCCCGAGGTCATGTGAAGTCATTGGAAAGCCAAATTCATTTATCCAGGTTTCTTACATTTGAACTCTCAAGATTCACTTAACAACTGAGGCAAGAAAGGTTGTAAAATGGAGAAAAATTCATTTAACAAATGTCTCACTTTAACAACAGAAATTTGGTTGTATGTTGAAGACCACCTGAACCAGACTTTTTGTCCAGAATATTAGGAGTGAAGCCACAATGCTTTCATTTAAAGCTGATCAAGATTGTAAGACAGCTCTTTGTATCACAGCTGCAGATCAATATAGTGTAATATGTTGTTGATGGTGTTATTAATAATAGACTAGCTTACATTAAAAAAGCCAGATTGGCATTGTAGTTAAGGCACCAGATTAGAAACTGGGAAACCATGAATTCTAGCCCTAACTTAAGCACAAAGCCAGTTGAATGATCTTGGGCCAGTCACTTTCTGTCAACCCTAGGAATAAGGCAATTACAAATCATTTTTGAAAAATCTTGCTAAGAAAACCACAGGGACTTATTCAGGCAATAACTGGGAGTCAAAAATATGATGATAGGAGAGGAGACCCATCATTACATAAAGTACACATAAGCTTATAAAGTACACATAAGCCTATTCAGGATATGCAACAATAGAAAAGTTAATGGCATCCATAATCAGAAGCAGCACACTGGAATTGCTCAACTCTATAAATATTTTCATATGCTTTGGTTTCATTTTCTTAAATATTTACTTGTATAAGAACATAGAGGAGACTAGAAAACTGAAAGCTTGTTCTCAATTTTCATAAATATTTTTTAATGCTGGTCTGTGACCATAATAAAAACTGAACTGTATTCTCTCCAGAATATAACTACTGAATACAAGACTACAAGACTAGACTACTTCCATATTCATAATAAGTAGACATACAAAGGTGTTTCTTCAAGAGGCAACTGGACTTTCTTGTTTTTCTTTGAAAACATTTTGCTTCTCATTTCTCCATTCCCCACCATCCAGTCAGAACTGAAGAAACTTCTTGGATGAGAAGCACAGTATCTTCAAAGTAAAAACAAGAAAGTCCAGTTTCTTCCAAGAAAAGTACCTTTGGGACAACCATGATCTGGAGGACCTGAGAATCTTCATAGACTTTTAGCTATATACTGTGGGATGAACACCCTTCGAATGGTGTGGGAGTATGAACGGATTTCCAGAAAAAATTGCAGACTATAGGAACCATTTGTACATTGATTTGAGATGCAGAAAACACAGGCTCATCCCCAACAGCCTGCGCCTGACTTCAACAGTGATAGGACACAGGGCAGAAAACATACAACAGCCAAGAAGGCTCCACACCCATTTCCACTACTCAGGTGACCCAAGGACACAAATAAACCTTCAAGGGACCTCAAAACTCTCTAAAAGAATGCAAATGACCAGCTGTCTGCAAGGAATATAAATTTTCCATCCCCATCATCCAGTCAGAGCTGAAGAAGCTTCTTGGATGAGAAGTGAAACGTCTTCAAAGAAAAAACAAGTCCAATTGCCTCCTTAAAAAGCACCTTTGGGACAACCGTGACAAGGATGACTTGACTCTCTATAGATTTTGTGCTAAACAATTACCCTTCCCTTTAGCAACCCCCAAATTTCGGAACAAATTTCCTCAAGGAATATTGGGCACCCTCTTACCTTGTATTTTGAAGTCATTTTCCCCAGGAATGTATGCTTATTATATTTTTAATATTCTGATTACTGGTGTTTTCTGTTTGTGCTTCACGTTCAGATTTTTTTATTTACTCATTTGGTGTCCATCCAAAGTACAAGGTATTAGTAATGAAAAAATAATACAGGAGTATTTTTCATCTGTAATAGTCAAGTAAAATAACAAAATCTTTACTGAAATCTAGAGGCATTCTTTAGAATATCTAGAGGTATTCTTTAATCCAGAGGTATTCTTTAGAAGGTAAATGAAGATTAATTGGAAATAGTTAATATTTTGCCAATTTTTATATTTTAGCATATAAACATACAAACCATTATGTTCTACATTTTTATACTATAGTATAACTTAAGTTCTAAAAATAGTATTGCATCTTGTGATTGCCTTTTTCAATGACTTGAATTCTATCTGTTAAGTTTGCATGAAGAGTCTGACGCGAGGAGTTCCAGCAAAGAGTTTATTAAGTGACTACAGCTCGAACGGACCCGTCCTGGCTTGGCTACAGCTGCCTCTTATAGCCTGCAGCCGTGGTTGCCAGCCAATGGGAGTGCAGGGTTTCTTCCCGCACTATTTAAACCAATACCATTTGACATTTTACAAGAACAGTTCAAATAAACCAATAACATTCAAACCTACATACATAACACCCCTCCCCACTAGGTTCAGTCCATACCAAACCCCAACCTATCTAATGTATTCCTTTAAATAGGTGGGGCTCTTACGTACGTTGAGACCTTCGTGGTTCAGAAGTTTTAACGTTCTCACCCAGTGAGAGGGAAATGTGTCTGCTGACATTTCCCTGTTGGGACTTCCTGTGAAAGGAGACCCTGTTAGACTGTTAGAATCTGGTCTCTCCTCCCAACCCATCTCCATTCCAATGTCAGCACCCAAGTCAGGTAGTGATGTGCAATCTTCCACTTCTAAGGATGGATCTTGGCATTGTGACAGGGTTCGGGATGGTTCCTGTCGCAATGGCTCGTTACACATGGGGTTGATTCTTGCTTGCTGATTTTCCTCCTGTTCCCCCTTCCCCTAGAAGAGACATCAGGTGAGGGACCCAGAGAGAGACAGGGCGATGTTCCTGAGGGAACCTGGATCTAAGTTGGTCAATGTGCCTGCTCCAGAGGAGGCCATCCTCTGTTTGTACCCTGTAAGAACGAGGGCCAGTGATGTGAGTTATTTCAGCAGGAATCCACAAAGGTTCACCTATAAGGTTCCTAGCATATACAGAATCTCCCACACTAAAAGAACGAACTTTGGAAGTGGAATCCAGTGGTGCGTTGGGTGCGTAAGTGGGATGAAGGCGGTCAAGGGAAGACCTAAGTTTCCTACCCATCAACAACTCTGCTGGGGACAAGTTATTTGATGGGCTAGGAGTGATGTGCTGAACACTAAGAAGTTTTTCAAGCTTCTCAGTGATATCCCCAGGACCCAGCTGCTGAAGCTTCTCTTTGGTAAAGCGTACCATGCGTTCAGCCCGCCATTAGCGAAGGGTGCCCAGGGGCAGTGAGGGCATGTCTGATACCCTGTTGTGCTAGAAAGGATTCAAAAATGTTAGATGTGAATTGAGGGCCATTGTCAGAAACAAGGACATCTGGTAACCCATGGGTTACAAACAATTTTCTGAGCTGCTTGATGACAGCCTCAGTTGTAGTGGATGTCATGGGAATTACCTCTAGCCATTTGGAATATGCATCTACTATAACTAGAAAAGTGTGCCCTCTTGTAGGGCCTGCAAAATCAATGTGGATTCTAGACCATGGGCCCCTAGGACATTCCCATTCCTGTGTGGGGCGTGAGGTGGAGCAGGCCTGACTACCTGGCAATTGGGACAAGATGCTACCCAGTTTTCAACCATTTTGTCAATACCTGGCCACCATACATAACTCCTGGCCAAACCTTTCATCCTTACAATCCCAGGATGACCCTCATGTAACATTTCCAAAACCTCCCTTTGCAGTTTTGCAGGAATAACCACCCTGTTACCCCACAAAATACATCCTCTTAATACAGATAATTCAGTTTGCCTGGACTTAAAAGGTTGGGCAAGGTGAGGTAGATCTTGAAGAGGCCAACCTTTCTTAATCCAGCCTATAACAGGTGCCAACACAGCATCTTTGGCAGTCTCTCTGGCAATCTCAGCAGCATGGACTGGAAGCTTAGCAACAGTCTCTAGGAAAAAGGTGTGAGTTTCAAGTTCAAAGTCCTCCTTGTGGCAAGGTAGTGGGCAACGACTCAGTGCATCAGCATGTCCAATGTCCTTGCCAGGCCTGTGAATCAGTTTGTATGAATAGGCTGCAAGAAATTCAGTCCATCTCAGCATTCTTGGTGACAGGATATTAGGTGTAGGTTTGTCTCCTGCCACAATGCCTAATAAAGGTTTGTGATCTGTAACAATGGTGAATGACCTGCCATACAGATATTCATGAAATTTCTTAACAGCTGCAACAACTGCTAATGCCTCCTTGTCCAGTTGGCTATAATTCCTCTCTGCTTTGGACAAAGTGCGAGAGTAAAATGCAATTGGGGCTTCCCTTCCACTGGGAAGCCTGTGACTCAAACCCCCACTCCAAAAGGGGATGCATCACAAGTCAGAACAACAGGCAAATTCTCAGAGAACTGTATCAACACAGCATCAGACGTGATTAGTCTCTTAATACTGTTAAATGCTGACTGTTCCTTCCTCCCCAGATCCAAACAGCCTTCTTATCAAGCAGGCGATGTAAAGGCTCAGCAATAGATGCTTTGTGAGGTAGAAACATGTGATAAAAGTTAATAAGTCCAAGGAAGGCTTGCAAATCTGTCTTGCATCTAGGTTTAGGGGCTTCCTTGATTGCTTTAACCTTGGCATCAGTAGGGTGGATGCCATGCTTGTCAATCATGTACCCCAGGAACTCAACTCTGTCTGTTTTGAGTGTACATTTGTCTTCCTTGACTTTTAAACCCGCTTTTCTGAATCTGGTAAGGACTTCTCTGAGTCTCTCTTGAAGCTGAGTGTCATTTTCAGCAGAGATTAACACATCATCAAAATAAGGCACTACCCTGGCAGTCCTTGCAACATTCTTTCCATAAGGCTTTGAAAAATGCCAGGTGCCACGCTTACTCCAAATTGTAGTCTTTTACATTTGAAGGCACCTCTATGAGTCACAATTGTTTGTGCCTCTGCAGTGGCATCATCAACTGTTAATTGTTGATATGCCTGAGCCAAGTCCAGTTTGGCAAATACTGTACCCCTGCCAAGGGAATGGAGCAGATGATGCACAACTGGTACTGGGTATGCGCTCTGCTGCAGCGCATGGTTAAGTGTCCCCTTATAGTCACCACAGATTCTCACTGACCCATCAGCCTTGACTGGTGTGACTATGGGTGTTTCCCATCTGGAGTGGTCAGTAGGCTCTAAAACCCCTTGAGCAATGAGTTTATCTAATTGTGCATCAATTTTTTCCTTTAAAGCAAATGGGACCCTCCTGGGCTTTAAACGAATTGGGGCACCTTGGGGTCTAGGCTGAAAGCAATAGGGGTCCCCATATACTTGCCCAGTCCTTCGCTGAAGACCTCTGGAAACTCAGACTTCAAGGACTCCTCCCATTCAGAGCTGCTCACGTGATTGATGCCAGTCACCTCGATGCCTAGTGGCTTGAACCACTCAAGTCCCAGCAAGCTTGGGCGATCCTTGTCCACGATGGTCAGAGGCAAACGTTTGGTGTGGCCTTTAAACTGCACGTTGAAATCTCTTGCTCCAACTACTGGAATCTTGTTCCCTTGGTAGTCTTTAAGAGTCAGTGCTTGCTTCTGGAAATGCTTCTTCTGAATGTTGGGAAAGAGTCTGTGGATAGTGTCCCATGACACCATAGATAAATAAGAGCCTGAGTCCACTTCCATTTGGCAAGGCCTTCCTTCAATAAACACCTTCACGTGTACTTTTCTGCTTTTTAAGGGTGAAGAATGACCAATAGTGATTGTTTGGTGAGTTTCATTCTTGCCATTTGCTTCTAAATTTCGCCCCATCTTTTCAAGGAAATTGTTGGGCTTAAAGTCTTTATCAGGAAATTTTTCCTACTAGGTGGAGTTCTGGATGATTTGCAGACTCTGGCTATGTGACCCGTTTCTCACAACGTAGGCAGATGGAGTCAAAGAACTTGCATTCAGTGGGGGTGGCCCCCCACAGCCTCTGCAATAGAATCCTTGCCTGTTTTTCCCAGAGTCTTTTCTCTTCTTCTCCATTCTGAGTCTAAAAATCCCTCCTCTGCCTCACTGCCATCTGAATCAGAGTCTATTTGTTCGCAATGGGCTGTTGTGGATTTTTCCCCATCAGAATGGCTTGAGGCCTGGCTTGAGGCCTTGTTAATCTTTTCATGGCCGCTGCTGAGGACTTGGTGGCTTCCGCTGAAACAGCTTCTTCAATGGCCTCTTTAAACGTGATCTTAGGTTTCATTAATAGTTTGCTTTGTAAGACCTTATCTTTGAGGCCTAAAACAAACCGATCACGCATGGCCTCTTCTAAGTTGGTAAAGTCACAAGCAATGTCCCTTAAACTTGCCACGAAGTCATTAACATTCTCGCTATCCCCTTGATCCCGACGGTAAAATTCGTGTCTCTTAATGAGGCACGATACTTGTGGGCATAATGGGCTCTTAAAAGTTTCTCTAAATCGGGCCATTCCATTACCTTCAGCTCTGCAGCTCCCGCTAACGCCTTCGCCATTTTGAAGACTGCCGGACCGCAGTGCGTGAGAAAGACCGCCCTCTTCCGTCTCTCGGGGATGCGGCAGGTCGTTTCCTTCCAGATACATCTGGAAGCGATCCGCATACGATTCCCAGTCTTCCGCCGCCGGATCGAACGGGGCTGGGGGGGTGTTCAGCGCAGCCATCTCGCTCTGTTGCTTGTTCTTCGCGTCGTCTTCTCTTCAGGGAAATCCCATCCTCGTCGCCAGTGTTAAGTTTGCATGAAGAGTCAGACGCGAGGAGTTCCAGCAAAGAGTTTATTAAGTGACTACAGCTCGAATGGACCCGTCCTGGTTTGGCTACGGCTGCCTCTTATAGCCTGCAGCCGTGGTTGCCAGCCAATGGGAGTGCAGGGTTTCTTCCCGCACTATTTAAACCAATACCATTTGACATTTTACAAGAACAGTTCAAATAAACCAATAACATTCAAACCTACATACATAACACTATCCTATTAACTATTATGACATGAGATTGAAGAAGTAGATGACTACGTAAGATTTAGGAATCCAATTTAAGCCAATATTCCATACTGAGAGACAGCAAAAAAGCTGCATACCCATTAAACAAGGAATGTAAAAAAAACCCTACTTTCACTTTTTTTTATTTTTGTGCTTCTAAAAGAAAAAAACTGGAAACATTTAACCAAACTAATAAAAGACAATTTGAATTATAATAGAATCTTTTTGATAAGACTTTTAAACAACAGGAGTTGTAATTCTTCATTTTGAAGAAAGCAGAGTGGCAAAGACAGATTCCACATGCAAAATAATTCCAACTGCTGCAATCTTAGCTTTGAAAAGGGTTAATGGCTGCAAACTCTTTAAACCACTGATACAACTCAGCTATGATATAAATAGCTGGTATTAGCATAATTACATACCATAAATTCTGAATTTGCGCCTTATAGGATTCTAATATCCTTACATTGTAAAAAAAGCTTTAACCTAATATTAACAACTGCCAAAACTGTATGAGCAAGCTATATTAATATCTGCTTTATACTTTCTAAAACACACCTCATATTGACAAGGAAGTGAAAAAAAGTATACAGATTGGGAAAGATAAAAGTATATTTTACAAGCCATAATGGAAAAACTGTAGATACTTAATGTAATGTTTTTTCTATTGTATATATTGTACATTTCTCCATCAGTTTAATCTATGTATTAATTTATAATAAAGAAGAGCTAAATAGAATTTTTGATAATTGCATTTAACTACCAGTATTAGTTGTTCATATTGTTTCATGTTTTTAAAAAACTAGAAAAGGTTTCTATAGAAAACTTTTTCTATAGAAAAGTATGACACCAAAATTACATAAAAAACATTACCTCCATGTTTCCTGTTAATTTTTCTATACTTGAACTCGTACAGCTTTCAAGTGATTTTCATGTTCTCTGCTTTATCATTTCTACTAAAGATTTCTACTATTTAATTAATACCTATAGTATAAAGCACATATGGTCCCTTAAAGGGATTGTTGTTATGTTGTTGTTAGTTTCGAAGTTGTGTCCGAACCATCATGATCCCATGGACAACGTTCCTCCAGGCCTTCCTGTTCTCTACCATCTTCTGGAGTCCATTTAAGCTCATGCCTACTGCTTCAGTGACTCCATCCAGCCACCTCACTCTCTGTCGTTCTTTTCTTCTATTGCCCTCAATCTTAACCTAGCATTAGGCTCTTTTCTAGTGAGTCTTTCCTTCTCATTAGGCGGCCAAACTATTTGAGTTTCATCTTCCGTATGTGGCCTTCTAAAGGGTTGATTTCCTCTAGGACTGATCAGTTTGATCACCTTGCAGTCCAAGGGATTAGCAGGTTTAGGGACAATAAATAAAGCCCAAGATTCAAAAGAAATTGTTGTGATAGACAGTGAAAAGTCATACACCAAAGAGATCCAAAGGGATTAATGCAGGTGACAGTTGTTATAGCATGCCCTTGAAAACTAGTGTTGTGTGAAGATAAAATGAAGGGAAATTTTGAGCTCTTGAAGAAAAGCCAGACCTGGGGAAACTAATAATGATGATTCCCTGCTTTAACTTTTTCCCACACATCTTAAAAGTTGTAAAGTTTGAAAAACCTTGATTTATAGCAGGGGTGCTTAGATTTGGCCTGTGGGGTCACTCTGGAAACCACAAAAGTCTCTGGCAGAGGGCTGCACACAGCTCCCCAGGCTCCGTTTTTGGCCACAACAGTCTCCTGCAGCCCTCTGCCAGTGAAAACAGAACTGTTTTTGTTGGCAGAGGGCTGCAGGAGGATCCCCCCAGCCCCATCTGAGTTATCACAGGTGCCCGACATGAGTGATGTTGAGCTGGCCACGCCCCCTGCCTCCCAAGGTCAACACAACCCTGATGCTGCCCCCCCCCCAATTTCAAACAATCCTGATGCAGACCTCAATGAAATCGAGTTGGACACCCCTGATTTATAGGATATAGTTAAGATTCCCACTGTCCACAAAAGGAATGGAAAAGATGTAATCTTCATGGAAAATCTCTCAGTTCTGTAGTAAGACAATTCTCAAATTACCTTGGGCAAAGCCATAATAATGTAATCACTTAAAGCATTAATTATTTCTGGAGAGCATAAAGGCCTTTGAAACAAAACAAAGGCTGAGAAATGGAGGTCCTGGGGGGATGTTACAAACTCTGTGATCCAAAATGAATTTATCCTTTTGGTATACTGCCGTAGAACATGACTGCAAACAATGATATAAATTCAGAAATAATCTGACAAAATTTCAGGTTCATCGGCTATTAAGCAAAATGATTAGGGATAGAATTTCTTGACAAATTTAGTTTAACTATTAGATCAGAAAGTGTACAACATTACAGACAGTTCAAAATTATTTTAAATAACCCATATACTGGTATTTTGATTAAATAACCCAAATATATAAGCATGCTGTGAAATGCTTCACATTCAATCTCCAGAGGTAAATTGGAGCATGGGATAGCAAAAACATAGTACTTGTATACAATTCTATAAACAACTGAGTCTTTCCCTGAGACTGTGAAGCAATATAAAAGCAACCTATATCATGGCAAAGGGCAGGAGTATGTTTTCATCACAGTAATAATGAATTTTTTTTGTAAATTCTACTTCTTTTAAATAAATACATTATCTGACTGCATGTGATTGCGTAATATGGTTCTATATTGGATAAATTTTGCTAATGTAAGAATATTTAATAAGATACTACCAAATTAATATAATTTCTTAGAATTTTTTATCTCTCATCTTTGTTGCCTATAACAGCCAAATAATGTATTGCAAAGATATAAATCCAGCGCAATAAGACGAAAATAGCATTTTTGGGATCAACCTATTATATTTAATCTCTGGCACATCCTTTGCAGTATTTTTAGAATTATACACATTTATATCCTTAGTCTTTGTCCAAATCATAAAAGTATATAATTTAAAAATAATCAGACTGCGAAAGTATAAGCAACTGCTATAGTCCAATGTGAAATTGACTGAGAAATCAATATAATGGGTTTGCCTTTTTTTTCCTTTTTGCAATTTGGGGATGTTTTTACAGTCTTTATAGTCTTTAAACCATAACTGGGATTCCCAAAGATGCTTTTTCATGAGGCAACTGGACTTTCTTATTTTTCTTTGAAGATATTTACCTTTTCATCCAAAAAGCTTCTTCAGCTCTGGCTGGATGGTAGTAATGGAAAGATTTATACTCCTTGCAGACCGGTGATCATTTGCATTCTTTTAGAGAGTCACTGATGAAACTTGGGAGGTTTATCTGTGCTGTCAGGGTCACCTAAATGGTGCAAATGGGTGCGGAACCTTCTTGGAACTGTTGAAAGGACTGTGTTGTTTTCTTCTCCCTCTGTACAATTTTGACATAGATGGCCTCTTACTACACTTTCAAACCAGTGGTCCTCTCTATCCAAAATGTGGTGTTTGCTCTCTTCACACGAGTGGCAGATGGACTTCCGAATCTTGTCCTGATGGGTTTGTTTTTCTATGATGTGCCATGCATTTATGAAGTGGTTGTTTTGTTTCCCCAATATACACATCTGCACATGGCTCACCTTGAGCCACAGAACAACATCAAACCCTTCAGAATACAAAGCCCATCCCGAGCCCAGCCCAGTCAAGTATCATAGCGCAAAGAAAGATTCCAGAAAGTCCCAGCCGCCACAGGAAGCTCCAGCAATGCACTGCAAAACCATTGCCCAGGAAACTGCCCTGCCTCTCCAGCCCAGCTGTCCTTAGTGCCCTGCACTCTGCCACCCTAGCTAAACTCATGCATGAACTGGAAACGAAAGCCTTGTTCATCCAGCAACTGCCTCACCAAGGGCCAATGAGGCATGTTTGGTTAGCACTGGGACCAAGTGGATGGTGAAGGTTACAAAGTGCAGGACCTCAAGGGGAAAATTAAGAAGAGATAAGTGGATGAAAGCAGGTGAAGCATTTTTGTACTTGTAGGTGCAGACTGGCTGCCCTGTGCCCAAATTCTGAGCAGATGACTGCAGGGACACTGCAACAGCTGTAATTTCAGGAGCTGGTCATAAGTCAGTGCTACCATAAATTTGAACAGTTGTTGAACAAATGGACATAATTTGAGGACTACCTGTACCGTGATGACAGCAGCTGAACCCCTCAGAGAATTAAAGGATATTAAAGAATTAAAGGATTGGTTTCCAACATACAAACCAAAAAAGAATTGCTGAGATTAATACCTGAAACAAAGATAAAGTATTTAATGAATTCCAAATCCTACTTATTGCATATGTTATCAGAAAACGTCGATAATAGCTAAACGTTAAAAGTTTTTATCACCAAGTAAAAAACCAATGTCATACTTTTTAATTGTCATAGGTATGAATTTAAGATGAAAACTAAGATGTTAACATCAAAAGAAATTTCACCTCAATTACCATATTAATAACTTTAATGAAGCAGAAATGGGAATCATGTGAATGAAGAAGTACATATAGATCTTCTCTAGAAATGAATCAAGTTCAATGCTTGAAGCAAAGCATACTGGAGAATAAAAAAAGTAGTGAACTTTCTATGCATGTATGTATATGTAGCTATACACGTGCGTGAGAGAAATATCCTGGGATTAGTTTTACTAAATTAGTTTCAATGAATGCAATAGTATTTGTCTTTTTTACTATCATATATAATGATCTTGAACTTAAACGTGTTTCAAATAAAATTTTCAAATATAACATGAAGAAATAACATATAGCAATTAGTCAGAAAAAAAATGACAACTCAATTTTAATTATTTTAAATTAAAATTATTTTAATTTGCAAATCTTTGATGTTACTATGAGCCTGCTTTCAATGTGTGTGGGGACATAACATGTCAGGGCGTAAAAAACAGCTTCCATCGATTCCTGCTAATTAGAGATTATTATTATTATTATTATTATTATTATTATTATTATTATTATTTATTTAGGCCGAGCATACAAAAGCATATACAATAACATAATGAATAAAAACAAGTCCAAATTACAAAACAGCTAAAACAATAAAATTACAAAATAAACAAACTCTTAAAACTACCCACCCCCATGGTCAATCCAGGCCGGCCTGCTGAAACAGCCAGGTCTTCAGGTCTCGACGAAAGGAGCAGAGATCAGGGGCCAAACGCAGATCCGCAGGAAGCTGGTTCCACAGGGCGGGCGCTCCCACAGAAAAGGCCCTAGCTCTGGGAGCCGACAGCCGACAATGCCTGACCGACGGTATTCCCAGAAGGCCCCTCCTATGGGAGCGCACGGGGCGATTGGATTGTGATGCGGGCAGGAGACGGGAGGATGATAGACCGTGCTTTTCTTTTGCTATCAACTTTGATTAAATGAAACCCAGAAAATAATCTAAGAAACATATTTTTATTTACAAAAATAATAAACCTAGCTGACTACCAACCGGCAGCTAAGCTCACAAAGGCATATATATATATAAAAAAAAGTAATAGGAAGTGAAAGAAAGTAAAACTTTTGAAGCATGCGCAGTAAATCAGAAATCACAACAGTCTTATCTCGTTGCTATAGAGACAAGATAACAATGTTCTAGCTAGCAGGCAACTGCCTGCAAATCTTAGCTTAGCAGACAAATCAAAAAGAATGTAGTGACATAACACTACCCTTTTCCAATTAAAAAAAACCCACTGGATTTAAAATACTGAAAATAGAAGTGGTATTATGAAAACAAAAGCAAAAATAACAGGTCATCGGCAATATTTAGAACTATTGAAATTTATGTAAAATTTATGTAAAATATAATTTTCTCCATTAAATTGAAGATTGCCATAATGAGAGCATACTTTAAAATATTGCAAGCTTGACCAATGCGCATGCTCATATTAACTGCAGGTATTGGGAGTATTTCTGGATTGGTATGAAGATGAGTAAGTAGATTTAAAAGGTCTCTAATGAGTGAGAAAGAAAGAGAGAGGGGAGGAGATAGCTGTTTAAATTATTAAATTATTGTAATGAACACCAGCTTTCCATTTTGTATATTTCTAATAGGAAACAAATTCTATTATCATCCACCCCATCCCTGGAATGGGGGGGTGGGGTGAACTTTCAACTGAAATGCTCATAAACATTTGTAGCATATAGACTTAAATTGAATATATGGTATCCCCCA
Organism: Naja naja; assembly: GCA_009733165.1. Lineage (NCBI taxonomy): Eukaryota > Metazoa > Chordata > Lepidosauria > Squamata > Elapidae > Naja > Naja naja. Next base: position 189,621,151 of record CM019150.1, on the reverse strand, counting down.
AATTTTACTAATGTTACCTTTTTCATCCTGAAAAATCAGTTTGATTTAATAACTGACAAAGATTATAGCAATTGTATATAGGTTTACAAGTATTTTTTAAAAATAATGCAAAGTAGTTATTTAATGCAAATAAAAATGATTAAAATTCTAGCAAACCACCTTGCTTATTCATCTAAATGTAGTATATTCATTACTTCTTATTAAAATTCTGCCCTTTGACAAAGTCAAAACTAGCATTAATTTTAATGAGGATTTTCCTTGAATAATATTAAAGAGGTAACTTGAACTTTATTTCTGTTGTACACGAGTGAAATGTTTGAAAAAAACTGAGCTTAGATTATAACATTTCAAATACTGTATTAAGCCTGTTGCAATCTCTGTAAATTTCTGTTTATGTGGTTATTTTTTAACTCTTCTTACAAAGAGTAGATCAAAGTGTTGTAATAGAATATGCATATACTTCTGTATGCGTAGCTGTATGTATTTCTCTGTATGTATGGATATATCCATTATTTTTAATTGCTTTGATCAACCTAATATTTATTCATTCATCATCCAAAACTAGTATTCGTTTTATTTTACAGTAAAATGAACCTTTCTTTACAAGTAGATATGCTTTTTTGCATGAAATTTTGCCTTATCTAAATAGATCATTATATCTTCAAAAAGGTTAGCTGAATTTCTGCAACAATAAAAAAGGTAATGATTTCTATAGCACAAAATTCAATGGTAAAATTGTTAGTAGATTCTATCAGTCTGCTCTCTCAGGGTCATAGAGTTGTACATGCCCATTTAGACCAAGTCCAATCAGTTACTCAGTGGGGGAATCCAAATTAAGACAAAACTGGTGGTTTTTTGCTTCAAGACATAAATGAAAGGGAATGTTTTGCTTAATATGGTTTTTAGGTAATTATTTATTGTTGGGTTTTTAGTTGTGAGCCGCCCCGAGTCCTTTTGGAGAGGGGGCGGCATACAAGTCAAACAAACAAACAAACAAATAAATAAATAAATCTATACCTCATTCATCCTACCTTTTTCCCACCCCTATTGTATCACATCTGTGTTTTCATATTAAGAATTTAATGTGTCCTTAGTGCTCTCTGAGCTTTGTTGTTTTTTTGCAGACATTTCATTAACAGACTAGATAACATTATCAGTGTTACTTAATTTGGTAATGAAATGTCTGCAAGAAAACAACCAAGCTTAGAGAGTACCAAGGACCCCACAGTCCAATCCTCAGCTATATTGTCTTTTAATTTCAGAAGATAGCCAATGGAAGAGTAAAAGCAAACACGAAAGCTGTAAGTTGGTTAAAGAGGAAAGCTGCATCCAACCATTCATCTTATTACCAATATTTAAGCATTAATTAATGTATAGGAAAGTTATGAACTTTATTACCCAATTTTCTTTATTTTTCATTGAATGGATTAACAGGAACCATTATAGCATTCCTTTCCACAGTGTACTTTATGCACAAGTTTTTACTTAAGATCTTTTATTTTCCAACACCCACAGGATTTAGTTTAAATTAAATTCACCATGCCCAAGCTTTATAGATCAGTCCATAATTGAAGTTATATTTTATTTCATTTTATTAGTGAACATCCCAGCAAGACCAATAGAAGGTGTGATTTTGCATACATCCATTCATGAAAACAGAATGACTGCCTCTAAGGATATCTATCCGTCACCACAATAATTTAAGAAAAAAAATTAACTAAGTACTGCACATATATTGTATTAATTGTCAGTATTGATTTTGGGTTTGCATATGGAATTATACCCTACTTTTTATCTATTTCAGTTGACATTTTGCAAAGATGCATTTATTCACTCCAAAAGAAACATGCCACTGAAGCACCCAAAAAAGGATTGTTTGTGATCCTTCTACTGTTCTTTCTTTTGGTAACAACCAATTCTGCTATCGATCTGTTTATTTTTGATTACACGAAAAGTACTTATAAACCTTTTTAAAGACCTTTGCTGTCATAGAGAAAGAAGCCTAGGAAATTTTGCGGATCAGAGCCATCAAGGAAACAACATTCATTCCACAAACATATTATACAAGCATACATCCAAAAGTATATCCAAGCGGTTGGAATGGATCAGGTCCAGTAAGCAGTTAATTCACTTCTCCCATGCATAAATATGACTTCTTTTCCTGTGTATTAATGCAATTTATCTAACCATACTGAATCTGTGAAGCTTCTGCTGTTAGCCAATTCGTAAGGTTTAGGTTTAGGTTTATTTGGACTTATGAGCTGCCCTCTCTCCTGGGGGACTCAGGGCGGCGTACATAAAAACAAAGAATACAAAAGTTAAAAACAATAAAAAGCATTAAATCGATGCCAAATAACCTTTCGAATTAAAACCCCGATCCCGTTAGTCCAGGGGTGAACTAAGTTTTTGTAATGAGATAGATTTGTTTATAAACAATCTGGCAATCAGTAATTACAATCTAAATTATTTTTTCCAATCCTGAGGAATTCTCAACTTTTAATATTGTTATAATTTCCATCTTAAAATCAAAACTATATTTTAATTTCAAAACTATGCCACAGACTAGCTCAATAACCATGCTTCGCTACGAAACTATGTGGTCAGGCTTAGTTTTTTGGGAAGAAAATAAGGGGGGAGGGAATTCTGCCTTTGCCTACCAACATCCATTGGTATTCATTGGGCTAGCGTCCTGTCAGTGTGTGATAGTTGAGGGCTGTTTGGAAACTGAAACAGTATTTGCTGTGAGAGCAAGGAGACAGCAAGGAGCCTGGGCGTGGCTTAGGTCAACTTTGTATACTAAAGCTGCTTGGTGCTGTGAAACTGAAACTGAAAATGAAACTCCTCTCCTCTACTTGTGTTTTCCAGATTTCTTTTCAGGTGAGGAGGGGGAGTAGAACACCTTAGCATCAAAGCATGTTAATAATAATATATGAAATACTAATGCTCTGATGGTCATTTCAAAAAATCCTTTCTTAGTGAGCACCTAGAAACCAAGAGGAACATACATGCCAAATTTCAAGTTTGTAGGCTTTATGGTTCTGGAGATTTTGTAACGATGCGTGAGTGGTATTTATTTTTTATATATACAGATTCCTCAGTAAAAAAAATAAAAGACGTTTTTACAATGTTGATTTAATTGTGACCAATAATTTAATTTAATTGGATTTATTCAGTCTCTCCTATTTGGCACTCCTATTTCTCAACTGGATAATACTGGATATTTCTTAACAATGAAAAAAACCTGTGAGAAGAGTTGAATTCAGTTTTCCAGGAGTGGCTAGCATTGCATAATAAATACATAATAAAATATGCATTCATTGCAGTTAATCAGCTTGTAGCTTTGCAACAATTAACTGTGCTTTGCACTATAAAATCTCAGTCATTATACTTTCTAGTCTGTTAATACAGGCTCTTTCAATATGGTTATTACAGCATGATGACCACGTTTTCGTTCAGGATCTGAACAGGACAGTGTTTTTATTCAGATGTAATTCAGTCTATTCAGTGGATTCTATTAGACACATTAGATTGTACTATATATTACTGGTACTCATTATGATCCCTGTTGAAAGCACTTTGGTCAGCATGAGCCAGCTTAAACAGCAGCATTGTCAACTGAAAAATCTGGCAACCTTATATGTAATGACAACCCTCCTCCCAATTTCTTTTGGCTTAAAAATGTATTTAACTTCCTTAATACATAAAATTATTTTCAAACTATAGTACATCTTCGTAAATCAATACAAAATGTTGCAAGTTATAACTAGACATCATCTATCTCACAGTGCTGTGTATATAATCATTGAACATAAATTCATTACTTTTCAAAATTTAAATTCTTGCTCATCAAATTTATTAAATCATTTGCATCAGATTAGTACCCTGAAGTACTCCTTCCCAGCTTGGGTTTATGTTGTACACAGCCTAAGGATTGCAACAAAGTTTGCAATACAAAAATAATGTTAACATAAAATGATACGTTTATTAATACAATAAATTTGTGATGTCATTATTGTCAGGGTTCCAGAAAAACCCAACTCCAATTAAAAACTCGGAGACAGGCATTTTCTCAAAGCTTCCTTTTATTAGAGTAGGTTTACTGTCATATCTGGGAAAACCCGAATCTGAGAGTTCCGGGTTTTCCCTTAGTAATTCAAAAGTCAAAACCCAACCCCTGCACCCGTCAGTCCATCATATGGTCCAATCACCAACCGTCCCAACTTGAGAGATACCTCCAAACACTCCTCATCAAGGTAAAGGAATAACATAAGCGAAAAGAAGAATGCTATTATGTCTAACTACCAACACTCTAAAAATCCCCCCTCCTACTTTCCCAGGCACAGGAATGTGGCAGTGTGGAAGCTTCTGGCTCTAATATGGCTTCAAAAGCTGACAATTATCTGCAATTTCAAGTATCCATACTTAAAAGGAAACCTGAGCTAAGAATACATGGTAAATGTTATACCAAGTAACGTACCAATGTTATTTGCCTTCCTGTATTCTCAAAGTATGTGAATTTATTAAAGAATCCAGCAGAATGAGTCACACATGATCAGTTATAGTTTAAAATAAAGCAAACATACACTTTATTAAGTAAACAATCAAAGATCACCAGGTGGCATCCTTTCCTGCATCTGCTCAATCCATATCAGCCTCCTTCTCTTGGGGGAGGGCTCTTCATTGCATGACTGAGGGCATTGTCTTTCTGATTCACTCAATTCTTCGTCCACACAAAGAACAGGCTGAAAAGGCTGATCTTCAGCGCCCTCTAGTGTTACACTCCTTTCCTGATACTTCGCTTTCATTGGCTTGCCTGTTGGAGCGTGGGAATTTCCATTCTTCTCTGCCTCCTTTTCCGCCCTTGAGAAGAACTTCTCAATGGCCTTTTGTCTCCTTAATGCCTCTCTCTCGTCTGCCTTGGACACCATGCTGAGACGCCTTTCTGAAGGTCTCCCAGCCTCTCTGGGTTCCTTTGTGCTTTGCTCTCTGATCGGGCTGGGGGCAGGGAATTCCTGTTCCTCCGGGCCTGCCTCAGTTTCAGAAAATTCAGCCATAATCATTCCTTTGGCTTTTGCCGATAGTTGCCCCGTTTATGAGTATGCTCAGACCGGCCTGAGTATGGACTCTAGCCTCCCTTTCTCCTGGGTAGGCTTGTGTGGTTGTGTTGGAAGCTCGCTCAGCCTAAGACTGAGTTTGCCCCAATTAAAGAGAGCGCTGGAGGCTTTGTGCGGCTCCTGGTTTTGTTTTAAAAAGGCTCTGGGAAGGCCAAGTGTTAATTAATTTGCCCTCCTTCTCTGCTAGCCAATCAAGAGCCTGCCTGCTCTTACTGAGGCTGCTGCCGCTTGTCCTTTTAACACCAAACAGCTATGTGGGGCTTTCCCGTCTTGGAATGAGGTCCCGGCTCTTTCGCTTACTCACGGTTTGCTGACTTTCACTCTTTCTCTTTTCTCTCTTTTTTTCTCAAAGAATCCAAAGCGTTGCTCCTATATTTTCTATCTTTCTTTCTGAGCACTCTCTCCTCGTGTCTTTTTTGCATGAAGACAGAGTCAAAAACTGGGCATGCACAGTGGAAAGGGGGCTGTACTAAACTTTGACTGACTCCGTCTTTAAGTAAGGAAGCAGGAGACAGCCCACACTTTGGATTCTCCGACCCGTACAACTGAGAACATCAAGAACCCAAAAGTTAAACCCAAGTTACCTTTACTGTCCGCTATTGGAATGCAATTCTGCATTTATTTGCAATAAAATAATGTCCCTTTTATGTAATAGAGTTGGCTCATACATTAGTTTGCTAAGAATAAAACCTAAATATGAAATGTCATACAATGAAACTATGTAGTAAGAAAAATGTATCTATTTTTTTTTCTTTAAGGAAATATAAGCAATAAAATCTTTACTATATTATTTTCCAACTCTGTTTTCTTTGGTTTATTAAAGCTTAATATTTTGGTAAAAGTAACAGCAAAGATAGTTCTGGTTTCAAGTGACCTTAATGCATTTATGGTAGCCTGTTCTACAACTAACATTGCTTTCTCTGTTAAATTTATATAAAATAAAACTATATAGTCCCCATTACCACATAAATGCAAAAGATATAATAAAAATCTAGCTTAACATGAATTCAAAGTAGCTCTGCCAAATGAAATGTGAACATTATTTGTTGGTCTATTAATCTTATCTCTTGCTTTCAGGTACAAACTCTTAGACTGTAATACACATAATAATGCATCACTTGGTTAGTTGAATATGAAAATACTCTCCTAAGATAGCACTCTTTATTATATAAAGTGTCTTGTCATGTACATAGAATTATATTATTTTGTAATCAAACCACCCAGAGTCAGTTTACAGTCAGATAGTGCTTAAATTGAATTAATTAATTAATCACTAGCTTCAGAGGTGGTATTCAGCAGAGTCGGACTGGTCCTGGCATACCGGTAGCGGAAATTTTGACTGATTCTGAGAACCAGCAAATACCATCTCTGGCTGGCCCGCCCACCGCACCCACCCTTATTTCTCCTATATTCCCTTGCTTTTTAGCTTGGCTGATTCATGCAGCAGAGCAGATTGCTGCACCACAGCTGAGGTGAAAAATGGCACAGCTCACCAGCATTGATACAGAGGGCGGTCTTTGAGCCTTCGCATGCACGTGCAAAGCACGCTCTCCGAACCAGTAGGAAAAAATTTGGAAACTCACCACAGCTTGTCTAGTTCAATGCACAATATCAAACTTTTTTGAAAAAAGCATTTAGCCATTTTTCTTAATCTGTTAAAATTATTGCATGAAAGGCTACAAATAACAAGTGCCACATTCAAATTACATGAAGTTACATGTAACTTTGTTTCTGTGCTTTTTGTTTTAAAGAAAAATAGTTGGAATAAATCAAGGGTCCATGGACCAGCACTGGTCCATGGTATGCCAGAAATGGGGCCATGCAAACAAGCAAAGCCCTAACTGTGGGATGCAGGCAGTACACAAAACCATGCTTCCTCTGGTCCCAGAAAAAACCCTTTCCACAGAACTGGGCCCTGATGCCCAAAAGGTTGGGGGCCACTGGAGTAAGTAACAAATGCTACAGGAGCTGGCAAGAGACAAGAGATGGATAATTAATTCTCCTGTGCCATTTTATCTGTTCTCTCTTGCTGTTTTTTTTTCCCTAGAGAAAAAGATAGATGGACTTCCATGTCCAAAGAGCTGAGATTAACCAGAAAAGCAGCCATGGATGCAAGCAAAACAAAAACAAATGCAACATCATCCCTCAGGATTAAGCCTTAAAAACCTGGTTTTTACACACAAAAATTAAAAGGAGGAAGGTAAGTATGTACAAGTTACTTCACTCTTAAGTCTAAGCTATAATTACAGACCAAGGAACTTGTATATTTACATACAGAAGACAATGACAAAAAAGTGCAAATATTTCCATGTTTTATCTTTAATTTTCTTTATGACTTTGGAGGAATCCAGTTCAGACATTATTATTTGTGTCTAAATAAATCAGAGTAATATAAAAAAAAACATATTTAAAATCCATACACATATAAATAAAAACATATAAATAATACTTTCTAATTCTATTATAAAGGCAGGAATCAATGAAAAATACTTTGTATAAAGTTCAAGTTGCACTGTGGAATTGAATCCATATTGTTGGTTACATTTTAGTTCCAGTAAAAACAATAAGTTAACTGATATGAACTTAAGTAAAGAGACTGTAAGGATTTAAATGAAAGGAATCCTGAAGCAGTCCTAATCCTTCCCAAATTAAAAAACTAGTGCATTTAAGTGATTCTTGTTCATATGGAGCAATAGCAGCTCTCTAGGATTTACAATACAGATCTTCCACAGCCCTATCTGAAAATATGTGGAATTGGAGCTGAGAGCTTCTGCACACAGTTCTTGAGCTTTAATATAAATTATATAATATATAAATTATAATTATCTTAAACTCAAAACAGCAGATTGCGACAGACTTGGCAAAATGGGAAAATTTACAATTATCATTGATTGGGGGAATATCAACAATTAAGATGAATATATTGCCTAGAATTTTATATTTATTCCAGACAATTCCAATTAGATTAGGGAAAGAGCTTTTTGAAGATCTAAATAAAATTGTGTTGAAATATATTTGGCAGGGCAAGAAAGCGAGAATAAAACTTAACAAAGATGCAAGAATAAGAGGAGGATTCACTTTGCCCAACTGGGAACTATATTATCAGGTGGCAAATTTGATGTGGGTAAAGGAATGGATAACATTAAGGAACAGTAGACTACTGACTCCAGAAGAACATGACCTGCTGTTGGGATGAAATTAGAGAACAAGAAGATAAACAATTTTACATGATATGGGATTTGTTTTATCAATGGTTGGACAAAAAAAATTGGTAACGTAATATATTAGGAAATCTTATAGTAGAAGTATAATAAATTGAGATAAAATACAATATAAATATATATAACCATTGTATGAAGGTGTAATATACTTTATAACAAAATTTAGAATATCTCGCATAAATGATGGAATAGTTTAGTCATGAATGATTAATAACTGATAAATATATAAGCATATGTTAGATTGACAATGTAAGAATCAATATAAACTGTGAGTGATGACTACAAAAGGATAGCACAAAAGATTTGTAACCTACTGACACACTGTATGTATATAAAATGGAAGATGGTTTTGTTTTTTATGTTTTGTCTGTACTTGTTTGTCTTAAAAAATAAAAATCTTTTTTTTTAAATGAATGAGTTGCAGAACTGAATAGAACCTATTTACACAAAGATTCTGATATATTTTTCTATTTGTTGAAACAAGTTACCTGTTAATTAATAAAAGTAATTAATTACACTTCCCTAGCATTTAAAATTTGTTGAGCCCTTAAAATATAAGTTTGATCATTTATTTTAATTGTTGGTAAATGAATCCTTTATAACATCACAGACAATTGTGAAAATGGTAATGCTTCAGGTAAGTTAATCCATATCAAATTTCAAATTATGTCTCTACAAAGTGTAGTTTCCACCTGAAAACTGGAAAAAGTAACTTTTTTTAGAGAATGAAAACTCTGTTTCATTCTTTCAATATTTCTTAAATTTATTTTTAATTAGACATTCTGAAATGTTTTTAACATCAGTAGGAAATATAATTGTACTTCCTCTAGGCAATATTTTACATGGACATATATAAAAGATATACTGTGTGCATAATTATTAGGCAAGTTGTATTTTGGAAGATTAATTTTATTATTTTACAGCTAGTGCTCTCGGTCAATCCAAAATGTTAATAAACCTCAAACCTGAATATTTAAGAAAGTAAAAGGGAGATTTTGGCTTTCTTAGGAAAATATGTTTGCACAATTATTGGGCAACTATTAGTGTGCAGAATTATTATGCAACTAAATGAAAATTGAAAATTTGCCCATCCCACTCATTTATTTGCATCTGTTAAAGTGAGAATAATAAACAAACAACTCAAAATGTACAAATAAACATTTCTGACATTTCAAGAAAAATATAAGTTACCAATGTAGCCATTTCAATAAGTCATATGGAGTTTCTTGACATGGACTCTGTCAGTTTCTTGATCTGTTGACAATCAACTTTTCGTGCAGCAGGAACCACAGCCTCCCAGACACTGTTCAGAGTGGTGTATTCTTTTCCTTCACCATCAATTTTCCATTTAAGAATGACCCATAAGTTCTCAGAAGGGTTTAGGTCAGGTGAGGAAGGGGGCCATGTCATTATTCTTTCCTCTTTAAGGCCTTTTACTGGCTAGCCACTCAGTGGAATACTTCAATGCATGTGAGGGAGCACTGTCTTCCATAAAAATCATGATCTTCATGAAAGATGCAGACTTTTTCCCGTACCGCTGCTTGCAAGTGTCTTCTAAAAACTTGCAGTAGGTTTGGAGGTTGATTTTGAGTCTATCTTCAACCCCAAAAGGTTCAACTAGCTCATCTTTAATAATACCAGCCCATACCAGTACCCCACTTCCACCTTGCTGGCATCTGAGTTGAAGTGGAGCTCTGTGCCCGGTACTGATCTAGCCATGGGCCCATCCATCTGATCTGTCAAGAGTCACTCTCTTCTCGTCAGTCCATAAAACCTTTGAAAAAGCTGTCTTCAGATATTTCTTGGCCCAGGCTTGTCATTTCAACTTATGTATCTTGTTTAGTGGTGGTTGGGTTTCAGTCTCCCTTACCTTGGCCATGTCTCTGAGCACTGAACACCTTGTACTTTTAGGCACTTCAGGTAGGTTGCAGTTCTGAAATATGATATCACTGGAGGATAATGTGTTCCTGGTAGCTTCACATTTGATTCTGCTCAAATATTTGGCAGCTAATGTGAGTCTTTTTTTCTCAGTGCATTTCTTGCGACCCTGTTGACTTTTGCAATAAAATGTTTGATGGTTCTGTGATCACACCCCAGTATCTTAGCAATTTCATGCTGCATCTCTCTGAAAGACATTTTACGATTTTTGACTTTTCAGAGTCAGTTAAATCTTTTTTTGCCCATATTGTCTGAGGAAAATAAGTTGTCTAATAATTAGGCACACCTTGATATAGGGCGTTGATCTCCTTAGGCCATGCCCTCCCTCATTACACAAATACACATCATCTGACATGCTTCTATCCACTAAGCATTCAAATTTATACAGCTTGGAAATGGGGAAATATGCATTAAAATGATATGGTCAAAATACTCACTTTTCATGAAAAAAACTGACTTTACCTACTCACATGGAACCAAATGCACAAGTAATTTCCAAAACCAATCACATTCAACTTAACTCATACTTTTATCACCATTCACTTGGGCTACTGCAATGTACCCTACATAAAGCTTCCTTGAAGACTATTCAAAAACTCTAAGTGATCCAAAATGCAGAGAGGTCTGTGAATTGAAAAAAATGAAACCATATTATGTATGTGTTGCATACCATCCTTTGGTTATCAATGGCATTCCAAATGCTGTTTTTTTATCTATAAAGTCCTACATGTCTTGGCTCCTAGGATCAATCCTATAAAATAGACCAGATTAAGAATCCAATGTCATTGAGATCTAAAACTAATTTTATTGGAACAGCTATATTAACAGAATCTTGCAAGACTGAATGACCTTTCCCCTCCCTCTTTTTACCTTCATATGAATTTTGGAGGGGCTTTTTTGAAACATTTTCTCAACTTAGTTTCTTGGAATGGACCTCAGTTGATCTTGTCTAACTGTTGCTTCAGTGGTGCCTCTTCTTCATGTCCTTCAAGATAATCCCCTATGTCTTCTATATCTAGATTTGTAAGGATGCTTTATCCACACTAAAATAATTCCTCAAATGCACACTCTGATAGAACCTACTGTAAGTTCCCTATCCTTGGAAAGTAAAGGGGGCAGAGACTGTCAGTCAATTTTTATTGTTGCTTCATTTTAGAATAGCTTTTTGAGACTAGGTTAGCACCCTGACTTTATTTACAATACCCCCTTTAAAAACTTGGGACAAATATTATCTGCCTTTTAAATGCTCCTCAATCATTTCTTGAAAAAGCTGGATACAATCCCTTTCCTGTCAAGCAGAACTGGGCTGTTGATCCTCACATCTCTCTGTTGACTACTGCCATGTCTGGTTTCATTCCTTTTCTGTGGACATTTTCTGTCTGTATTCTTCCCTGCAACTAAGTTACTTAGCCATTTTTCTGTGCTCCATAAATCCTTTGAGGGTCCATGTCATTTTAACATTCACTGTTTTCCAACACATGAACCTCCTGCCTACTTTTATGGTGGCATAATATCTGGCATCACAAACAGGATTAGAACACAATGCCTTTGAGGAGTTGAAGGCTGAAAGGGTTGTTCCTGCTGCATGGAATGTGTATCAATTAAAATATGTATCTGACATTCAGTGACTATAGTATGTAACTTAACATGATATATTTTTAAATTTTTCTGTATTAAACACACTGCAAATCAGATATTTGAAGCTGTAGAATATTTTTTAATTCTACCTTTTCTGGCAACTTCTCTTTACTTACTATGGTAAGTAATCCAACTTGGATATAGTAGCACAAATAGTCCTCGGCTTACAACAGTTCATTTAGTGACTGTTCAAAGTTACAACGCTGAAAAAAATGACTTACATTCATTTTTCACATTTACAATCTTTGTAGCATCCCCATGATCATGTAATCAAAATTCAAATGCTTAGGAACTGGTTCACACTTATGACCGTTACTGTGGCCCTGGGTCATGGGATCCCCTTTTGCAAACCTGTAGACAACCAAAATCAGTGGGGAAGCCAGATTCACTTAACAAGCATGTTACTAACTTACCAACTGCAGTGATTCACTTAACAATTATGGCAATGAAGGTTGTAAAATGGGGCAAAACTCACTTAACAAATGTCTCACTTAACAACAGAGATTTGGGGCTCAATTGTGGTCATATGTCAAGGACTACCCGTATATTGCCGTTTTTATTTGTCCCACCACTTGCAGTATCAACTTGCTTTGCAGGGTTCACACCTTAGTTCCTGCAGTAAAGTTTTTTAATCAGGTGTTTTGTTTTTCAGTTGACTTGTTGCAAAGGCTGATTAAGGCTAAGACAGAGTGACTAGCCCAAGTTCACTCAGAGGCTTCCATACCTCAGGAAGAATTAGAATTGCTAATTCCTTAATTGCTCGACCATATTAGGTACCAGGGCAGAGTTTACCATTTTTATAGCTACTTCATAGTGAATATTAGATTTGTATAGAAATGTAGGTTTTGAAGGCAAAAATGACTTGACAGGTGCACTAGCACACAAGTAAACTTTAAATGAATGTATCTTTTCCTGAGTTTATACATTTGCCCTTCATCATGATAAACATGGTAACGCATTTATAGCACCCATTTATAGTCTGAAGCACATCCCACCTTTAAACTGAAATTTCTGCATAGCTCTAGTAAGTGCACATGCACACACATATAAAGCCTCTATGTGTAAACACCATAATTAAATAATGATTTTTCAGACCCAAGGTAACAATGTTGATTATACTTAAAAAGTAAATTTAATAATTTGGAAAAATTGCTTTGGAGGACATGGAATCATTAGCATAGCGCTGTCTGCCATTCTTTAAACTATGATACGTTTTTAGCAGTCACATGATCTTGAAAAATACACCTGTTTTAAAAAATTTCAAAGACACATCTCATTTATGTCCCTGTGTGTTTTGAAGCACTTTTTTGAATCCAATCCAAACCTACTGCTGAGCCTTAATGCTATTGTAAAGTACATCTATAACTACCCAGTTACTCAAATAAGTATCATTAATGGATATTGATATTTGAATGTGACATGCCAATATGTT